>RCUC01159482.1:0-56276 GCA_003697995.1 Taxidea taxus jeffersonii
TTCAAAGTTTTACATAAATTCTAGTTAGTTAATATTAGAAGGGGTGCCTGCACCCGATGTTTTCAATAGCATTATCAACACTAGCCAAACTATGGAGACAGCCCAAATGTCCATTGACTGATAAATGGATAAAGAAGATGTGGTGTTTATATACAATGGAATATTACTCAGCCATCAAAAAGGATGAAATCTTCCCATTTGCAATGACATGACGGGAGCTAGAGTGTATTATGTTAAGCAAATAAGTCAGAGAAAAACATATACCATATGATTTCACTCATATGTGGAATTTAAGAATGAAAACATGAGCATGGGGGGGAGGAAAAAAAGAAAGAGAGATGCAAACCGTAAAAGACTCGCATGTATAAAGAATAAAGTGAGGGTTGACGGAGGGAGGTGGGTGGGGGATGGCTAGATGGAGGGTGGGCAATGAGGAGGGCAATTGTGATGAGCACTGGGTGTTGTATGTTAGTGATGAATCACTGAATTCTGTTGTTTACACTGTTGGACTTAATAATGGCAATCCCTTATGTTTGAAAATGTCTTCACATTTATTGTCTCTTTCTGTTCTTGCAATAATCCAGTAGAGAATTCTGGGAAATCTTCCGTTTTCAGTTTGGAGAGGAGGAGGTCAGCCTAGAGAATGTAAGTGATATATCCATGTAATAGAAGTAAAAACAGCTGTCTGGAAAGAACCCGGACACTCAGATCCTCGACCGATACGTATTCCATTACTCTAAATGACTCTTGTACATAAGGAGTAAACTCCTGGGTTTAAGGATCCATTCTATATGGAATCTCAGGAAGGTATGTCTTTATACTTACTTTGATTCCCAGCATGTGTGCACACATACACACACACACACACACACACACACTCACACACGCACACACACTCATGCATGTGCACACACATTTATGTAAACACACACTCTCTCTCTCTCCATGCTGGTGATGAGACCAGGGTAACCAATGCACTCATTTGCAATTCTGTGTCACATACAGAGACTCCTTCCTCTTGTTGAAGAAAAACCAAACATCCACCCTAGGGCAGAAGGGTATTTTCTTTTATAAACTCATGTATTCACTTAAACAACTAAGTTTCACTGGGTGCTGACTGAGTACCAAACATTGCAGAAGAGGAACTCACACTTTAGAGTAAGGGAAAAAAAACAAAAAAAGCAAACAAAACACAAGAGACTAAAACCTATTGTTTCAAAAGCAGAGGGTCATAAGGAGCTAAAAGCCAGTGCCAGAGTGCTTGGAGGGAGGGACTATTACCGCTGCATGTTGAAGAGTAAGAGTTCGCAAAGGGAAGGAGGCAGCATCTGACATGAGTCTGAAGTCAGAGCGAATCTGCATGTCCAGAGAGCTGTGAGCCGGTATGATTTGGGCGTGGCTGTCGACACCATTTATTTATATTGTATGAAAAGCTACAGTGTCCCAGAGTTGCCAAGAGGAACTGCAATTATTTACCAAAAGTGAATAATTTTTCCCCCAAGAGTATAACATTGTGAGGAACTACTTCTTGGATCCTTGACTCCAAATGCTCCTCCCAGCCGATGATGGTGACGGCGCAGAACACGGAAGCTGTTCCACAGATAAAGTGTCTGCCTGCTCCACTGTGATAATGTCTAGGGCCTCTAGTGACGCACGGAGGTTCTCAGGATTTTATCTTAACACGTCTAAGCTTATGCCCCGACAGTTGTCTTGAGCCTCTGATATGCAAGCTTGTGCTCCGGCTGCCCCCACTTCCTGAACGTACTATACCTTTCTTAACCTCGTACCTTTCCGTGCTAGTTCCATGCATTTGTTAGGTTGCGTGTTTGGGCTGTATTGTGTTCGCCCGTGGGTATCTGTGCTCTTCTCTGTCTTTCCAGTGGAAAGAAATTGCCCATCGTCTACAACACTCAACACAGCACCCATGTATCTATCGTACGTGCTCTAGGCTGACTTGATGGCTTCCGTGGTGTCCCGTTCGTTCAAACTTGGGTATTCTATGGCTTGGACTACCAGGGCTGTGCTTTCTGTGCCTCGACCAAGGTACGATCTGGATGTGGACATACCCTCCACACCAGGAGTAAGGAGCACCTATATCCAGGCTGCTCCTAGGAGGTCTGCACGGGGCCAGACATGGGCATCGCCCATCCCACCTGGCGGAGCCTGCCTTTGGAGCTTTACCTGGCTCGCATAAGGAAGGTGTAGAATTTCTGGGCCTCGTTTAAGTTGTCCTTCCGCTCCTCCGAGCCCTTCAGCAGGTTGTCCCATGCCTCCTTCAGCTCCGTCCCCTGCCTCCGCAGGTCATCAGCAGCATCTGGGTGGGACTCACTGAGCCGCTCTGCTGTCTCCCCCAGCATGGTCACCTGAGGAGGTGCAAGAGCTCTGAACATCAGCAGTTAGAGCTATACCTGATCTTAGCAAAATACCACTTCTGAGCCCTGGCAATGCTCACTCCTCAAGTAGACATCAGGGAGGTAAGAACATCTTGCCACTTCATAAAATAGTGCCAACCCTTTTGGTCCACATGGTAACTGCCCCAAGTCGTCAAACTTGTTACCATACTTCTTTCTCAGATGAGAGGGTGTTGGGCAGATGGTTAAGTGAATCTGTTGATAAGTGGCAATGTCAGCTTTGCACCCAAGGGTCCTGGCTTTTAATGTGAAGACCTTTCCAATATAGACATTTTCTGTGCCCTTTCTGCTCTGCAAGTTTATGCCAAGCTGTGGGATGCCCCTGATTTATCCCAGAGTGCATCTGGCAAGTTCCAGAGCTTTCTTGTAGGTCAAGTAGGATTAAATTCTGTCAGTTCCTTATGAAGAAAACTGCAACATGCCCGGCCCAGGCCATCCTGGGGGTGGCCAGTCCCTCCTGGTCTGAGGCTGCGGGCCTTCTTTATGGTGTAGGCAGTTGGAAGCCACTAAGAGGTGCTTGGACAGTAGAGGTCATTTCAGGGTGTTTTCCCTCCATGTTCTGAGGTCCTGGCCATGTCCTTTGGGTGCCCTTGTCTTTGGACAGATACAAGATCAAGTACGGAGTAAGAGAAGGAGAAACGTGAGGAGGGACTGGGGAGTAGAGACACAGAAGAGGCCACACAGAGGCATCGATGTGAAGAGGGATGTGTTGGAACAGCTTGGGAGTGAATGTCCCACCTTTTCTCCCAGAGGCATGAAGTCTCTCTCAAAGATCTCATGCTGCCGCTGAAGGGCCTGAACGCTGAACAGGTCTGAGCCGGGATCGGCAACCTGGAGGGCCTGGCGTTTCTTCTCGATCTGCTCCTTCATCTCATCTGCTTCTCTGGCTCACAAGAGTGAAGGACTTAGGGTGACAGTGTGTTCCACAGGCAGCCCAGCTGACTCCAGGGAAGTCCTTTCTACTCATCCCCGCCCCCCTTCCTTTTGTGCTAGGACGTAGGCTCACTTCATCCCCCCAGCTATGACTTGAGGCGTAGCTACTGTGACCACTTTCCACAGGCAAGACCAGAGCCTCAAGGAGGCTATCTGCTCAAGGTTAGACAATACTACTAGCTGGTGCAGCCTGTCTGGGCCAGAGGACCTGACTGCCCAGCCACCCTCTGCATCTCTGTTTCCCTGCTCCAAGCACTCAAAAATATGTTTATACCTGGTGAAGGTGCTTGGTTGCCATGCGCTTGCTTGCTCGCTTGCTTAGCTGTGTGTGTGTGGACACAGATTTGGAATCAGACGTAACAAAATGTTTGAATCGACAGTTGGAACAAATGTGGTACTGTGGCTGGCTGCTGTCTATGGCTAGTTCTGAAATAAATTACATAAACCTCTTATCTCTACTCTGAGTTTCATTACCTATCATGAAAACTGCTACTAAAGCATCAGGATCCAAGACCAGACACTAGAAAATTAGAGCTGGTTGTCTGGGAGGACCCCGTGTGCCGAGTAAGGAATCGGCTACAGAATCACCTGACCTCCTCTGATCTAGTCTCTGTGTGTTCTACTAACAGCAATGCCTCTCCTGCAGCAATCAGACTTGGGGTTTCGAGTGGGTTCTAGAGCAGCACTGCCTCTCAGGGTGACCATCTCACCTTTGAAACACCTGGACAGCGTGGGCGCTGCCCAGCAGCTGGCGCTGCTCCTCCGCGAGGCTCTGCAAGGAGTCCCAGCGAGTATTCAACTCCTAGAAGAGGCAGACACAACAGGTGTTGGCTGGAAAGCTAACTCAGGTGGCTCGGTGTCGTCCGAAGGCCTGATGAGGGTTGAATGCTCGCTGTTGTTGTGTGATCTACTTCGGAAACTGCAGTAGGTTTCTTTCCTCTCTGGAGAGCTTCCGCTTGGCCCTCATTCATGCACTTGACAAAGGGATGTTTCCCTCCCCAAATGATGTTCCAGACTGGAACCCCCAACCCTGGAGCAACAACCGCCATGGACTGCTACAGAGACTGCACACCAGCCTCCAGAAGACGGGTACGGCACATTGCCTTGGAAGTCAGCAGCTATTGTATTTACGCATCCTGAGTGGACCAAACCACCGCCTAGAGCTCTACTTGCTGTAGAGAGCTCGTGCGTTATTCCCAGGCACACCTCTTCTCCCTCCTACTCCACCTCAACCACCTGAAAAGAGGCAGAGAACTCCTCTTCCCTGGTTTATGACAACCCAGAGAGCTGGGCTGGACATCCCACTCATGCTCATTCGATCTTCTCTGGAACGAAGGGTCCCAGTCTAAATCAGGTGTAAAACGTCCTACCTCTCCTCTGTACTGACCTATGTTTTTCTCCTTTCATCAGATTTTATCAGCACCTATGTCTTCTAGACAGCTTTCCTGATCAGCCCCTTCCCACTGCCATAGTTTCTTACCTACATTTTCTTTATATTCATGTATGTGAGCATGAATTTTCTGTGTCTGTAAGTGAAGATGTGGGAAGAAGGGAGACATGTGTTGCAATCGATAGATTTCAGATCAGTTTAAATACATACATGGCTGGACTGCTTGAGCTATCATCTTTGACTTTCAGGAAAGCCAGCTTTCTATCTTCCACCTGTCCTAGCTGATCTGTAGAACATGAGGTTGAGTGTTTCAAAGCGAAATGTGGCCCCCGAGCTCAGTCGGGCAGTGAGGAAACCATGGAAGGATTTCTACTTACCTGCCGTATTTGAGCTCCTTCTGGTGTTAGAAGCTTTTCAAATAGAAGATCATCAGCCACCTTGTTGATATCCCTCAGCCGAGGCTCATTGGCCTTCAAATCCTGGGTGGGAAAATTTGTCCAAAGCAGCATAAATTCCCTTCTCAGGAATCTTCATACCTGCCTGCTCCTCTCTGCCCTAAATATTAATATTGATAACCTCACATGCAATGCATAAGAAGCCTTTCTCCAATCTGCCACTAAGATGAGCAGCTTTAAATTCCCTGACCCCAGTGGCTATTGAGAACTTGGCAAGAGAGCTGCCATTTTTTCTGGATTGTGGAGCATATCCAATTTCTGAGATTTCTGAAAAATCTCTCCTGGATTACCTAAACTGCAGCCTGTGTTTTCCTACCAATACAAACTCCTCTGCCCTCTATAGAATTTCATGGACTAAGTTGTGATCTGCTGTGTTAAGGCATGTTATAAGAAATAGCTCTGAGGAGCTCATCACGATGCTTATGGGGTTGAGATCATCCATTATATTTTACAAAGGCCTCTAAATGAGCTTCCTCATGGGAGTGTCATTCCTGGTGTTCTTTCATAATTTTGTCCTTGCTTCCCTTTATTTCACTTTCCTCTTTCCTTATATATTCGGTATGTGTATATAAAATCCCTATTTATCTATCATCTAGCTATCTATTATCTGTCCATCCATCCATCATATATCTAAATATCCATCATCTATCTATCCATCCATCCATCTGTCCATCCATCCATCTATCCATATATCAATCATCTATCATCTCTCTATCCATTTGTTTATCTATCTATCTATGTATCATCTACCTATGTGTGTCTTTGAATTCTATGTAGAAAACATCATAAAAAAAAGAAAGGAAGGAAGAGGTTTATATTCAGTGCTAGCTAACATATGGGATGAATCTGTGAGAATGGAGGACGATGGTTTTAGGTGGGTAGAAACTTAGAAACTAGCTATAAGTTCTTCCCACCTTCCCATCCCAGCTTCTGCCCCATAATTAAGAGCTTCTGAAGAGTCCCATAGCCTCCCACCTCAACCTGGGATCCCAGAATGAGGCATGGTATGAGATGAGTGCTGAAGAGCTCAGGGAGACCACCACTCCCAGGAGGGCCCTGGGAGTGTCAGGGACTGTAGGCTACAGAGCCAAGGCCACTAATCCCTCTGTATTTTCCTTCCACGTCTCATACCCAGAGGTAGATCTGAAACATGGGACTCTCAGCAGCTCTGGGAAGGACATTTAGCAAATGTGAAGTTGAGGAACCACTTAGGAGAACATGTGGGATAAGCAGGGTCACTGTCCGAAGCCATCTGGAGGAGAAGGTTGCTCATTCTCACCGTTTGGAACTCGTCAAACTTCTTCTGCAGCTCCCAGACATCATCTAGTTCCACCCCAGTGTTCTCTGCCTTCTTCTCTTGGATCCACTCTAGCATGTCGCCTGCCTCATAGGCCAGCAAAAACTCATTGTAGCGTTGCAGCAGACGACGCCTGCGCTCCTCTGCCCTATCAAGGAGGGAGCGGTACCTGTGTGCAGAAACAGAGAGACTGGGAATGGTGTTGTGAAGCATGGAAGAAACACTGAAGAGTGGGAGCAGGGAGAGTAAAAGGAACAAGAAGAAGAGAGGGAAAATCAAACAAAGAATGGAGGAGAGGAGGAAATAAAGCTGGGAGGACTACAGCATTGAGAGCAGAGAGACAAACACACAGGGTTCCATTAAAAATAACGCAAATGCCCATGTTCCAACAGTGTGACCGGCATCCCATCTCCCCTATTCTATAGACGTGAGATGTTCACACGCCTGCCAACAGCTGGGTGAGACTCTGGTGGAGTAACTAATTCACGTGGAAGTCAGAAGACCTTCAATAACCTCAGAATGCTGAGCAGGCAACCAGAAGGAGTGGCTCCATGAAGTGCCTAACCTCAGGCAATTGTCTTAATCATTCTCATACAAAAACTGAAGTTTTTCAAGGACCTAAAGTTCACTTTTAGCTCATAAAATCTGAGAATTTACAATGGCGCCATTAATGTAACAGCAGAGTCAAGAGAAGTGCCTTTGCTAATAAGAAATGCTTAGCCAACTCCTGTCCGGTTCTCCTCCTCCTCAAACATACTGGTTCTCAATCTGGTCCTGGCGCTGGGCGATGCTGCTCGGCTCTTCTTGCTGCCGCTGCGGAGGCATGGGCAGTTCATCCTGAGCCAGTTTCCTGACATAGACAGCAGGCACGAAGCCTTGGTGGTCACCAGATTCCACCTTCCACCAGTCCTGGAGAGAGAGAGGCAGATCCCCACTCCTTCTTTAGTTCTTGAAAAACCACAAATAGGAGAGGCTTCAACTCTTAGAACTAAGTCTGCAGGCACAGGCCAGGCTATGGTGGGCATGGGCCTCCCCTCTCCACCTCTCCCAGAGCACCTAAAAATTGTGCATGGCCTTGCAATTTGCTCGTGGATGTTTTCTGTTCCAGTATCACCCTGGGCCCCACAGAGCAATCTGTGGTGTTACTGAACCAACACTCTGGATTCAGTGTCCTTGGGGCATGATGTGATGACTGGGAGAAGGCTGAGCAGGGAGAAAATGGGACTGGCACGCAGCTTATTTGCTCATGGACCATCCATCCCACCTCTCAAAAATTCACTCGCCCTAGGACAACAATATCCTAAACTCCCTTTTCTTCCCAATAATTTTTGGAAAGTAATTGGAATGAAAAAAAATCATCTGAGCTCTTATGAAAAGAGCCGATATTTTGTTCCTGTTCTCACAGGCTCTTTCACAGACCCGTCCCTCACATGTTAAAGAAAACTGAGTTAACAAAAAACTTCTTTTTCCAGGTCCCTCCTTACCCTGGCCATAGTTGTTCCAGCACTGGGACCATTGGCATGAAGGAGGGATGAGCAGAGACGAGCAGAAAGGGATAATTTAGGGTCACGGAATTGCCATTCATAGCTTCTATGTCTTTGGCCAAATTACTTAGGCTCTCTGAGTCTTTATTTTTTTCACTGTAATTAATAGTATAACCCCAAAGGATACACACAAGATCTTACAAAATGCCTGGAGGAAAGATGCTACTTAATAAATTATGGCGATTTAAGAGAGACAACCATAGAAAAATGTTCTTTGGGCAAAATATGGATATCTGGCGGGGGAAGGGTTGACCATGGGGGCGCTGTCTTGCTGCTGGGAAGAAGGTTAGAAGGGAAAGTCACCTTGTTGATGGAACTGAGCAGAGTTAAGACGTCGCCTTTCTTCATGGTGACTTCGCGGTTGCTGCGGGCCTGGAAGTCGTATAAAGCCACCACCCTCTGTTCTCGAGCGGCTCCCTCCACAGGCGCGGCCTGCTGCTGCTGAACAAGAGCAGGAAGCAGGTCCCCTCAGTCACCGGCTCGAAACCCGCCTCTCTTCAGCCCCTCGGTGGGGAGCCGAGCCCGGCTGACGGGACAGGAGAGCCTCGGGCTGGGCCATCCCGCGCGGCTGCCAGCCAGAGGGAGATTGCAATGTACCGTTCTCAGACACACGGTGCCGCCCTGACCCTTGAGGGGACAGGCAGGCCGGGAAATGTGAACACGGAATGAACCACTGAGTGTGTAGTTTGTCAGAAACGTAGGGAGCGCCCCGAGCCTCCAGGGTGTAGAGCAGGTAATAAAGGTTTCTACGCCCCAACATTTCAGAAGACTCTTCGAGAATGTGAAAAACCACTATCTCTCACCGCCTTCTGCCTTTCCCAGGCCTTCACTGACAAACCTTCCAACCAAACTATTACTTCAGTGAAAAGTGGACTTTTTTTTTTTTAAGAGATGGATGACCTAAAGCACAGGAAAGCTCACAGAATTGTAAAAACTGATGCCGTAAACCGAGATCAGAGATCTTGGACCTCTCTTTAGCAAGCAACCTGTTCTCCAAGATGTAGCCTTCTCTGATTTATACTTTATGCAAATATCAGACGTCTGAGAGAATGAACCGAGTACAACACGCCTTTGTGAGCCATGGCCCACGCCTGCTTCCCGTCAGAGGGGAAGATGTGTGCCTCCCTTACGGACCCTCCTGATTTTATATCCTGCAGCACCGTGTTTCCTCAACAGGCATAATGCACTCTCCCACCTGTTCCTGAGGAAGGCCTGGCACACAGGCTCCGTGCATGCATGGTGACCTGGCATGTCCCGCCCATGTCCACTGTCTACTCCCGCAGTGTGAACCCAGAGCCTCGCTCTCTTTCCTTCTGCTACGGCAAGGAGGCGCCCCTGTCACTCAGTGGGTCCCAGCCTGGCTGGTTCTGGACAAGCTCTGAGTGTGGGCTCCTTCCTGACCATCTTCACGTTCTCCAGCACTTACGTGGCCCATTTCCCAAATACGCCTGAGTATTCTATGCTTTGGTGTCTTCGCACTCATAGCTTATTGACTAGAAAAGCCCTTCTCATCTACACAGCAAACCATCTTAAAAAAATAACTCAGATGAACTGGTTCACCTCAGCCATGAGGATCCTCCTACTTTCCAATAGTTTTGTTTCTGGTGCGGGGAACCCTCCTTTCCCTGAGACCCTCTTTCCTGTCCGTATATCTGTCATGTGCTCTCATTTGCCGAACTTTCTGATCTCCTAATAGACTGGAGTTTTCCTGCAGTCCGGATTATGTTTTATTCGAGGTTGCGTACGGTCGACATTTCATAAGTTACACAAACAACCAGGAAGGGAGACGAGGAATCAGGAGGGACTGTAAGAAGGAGAGGTGTGTGTAAGAGGGGCGTGAAAGAAACGGGAATGGAAATACCAAAGGAAGGAAGGTGGGAAGCCGGAGCGCATGGATGAGCATGTGATCGCGTTCACGGAGAGCCCCTTGTGAACTGAATCTGTGAACGCTACAAGGAGGCTACCACTCCTGCTTATAAGGCCCAGAGAACTTAATATTTCCTTTGCAGTTGCTTCCTGGGTTATTGGACGTACAAGCCGGTAAGAAAGAGAATCCTGTCTCGTCCGGCGGGGAGTGTGGCTCCTGGCATCTGGCGGGGAGTGTGGCTCCTGGCATCTCTACCTTCTCACCTGGCACGCGGCCGCCTGGTCCCGCAGGGCTTGCATGCTGTTTCCAAAGGCACTCAGGTCCACCAGGAAGGCCTCATGCTTCTTCAGAAGAGCCTGGATGTGTTAATGAGGGATCATTAGAATTGAGTACAGGAAGACCCCTAAGCATTCTTGGGGGTCATTTGGCTATTATTTAGATTGTATCAATTGTCCTAATTCCTGGTAAGAGACACTCTCCATCTATAATAAAGAGGGGGTTTTGTTTGTTTGTTTATTTAAGTCTAAATTTGCAAGTATTGGGAAACTAGGAGTTAAATGATCAACAGTTTCAATATATTCAATACTTTTGCTTTAATGGAAATGAAGTCATAATTGTACAAGTGTTTTATTGACCCACATCACAGCTAGGAGAGGGGGCTGCTAATGATGTTAGGTTTTGGTATTAAATACTAGCATGACTTTAGATGCCCACCACAGTTACTTCTAGTGCTGAAGGTTTGTTAAATACTACGCTGGCTTATCATGAGATAATGAACAAGACAAGAAGCAGATGAAGAGGGTAATTATGACCTTCAAGGTTCTCGTCCCAACATGTCTGCTTGATTTTATGTTGATAAAATAATGAAACTGTATATATCTTAGAACCATGGTTGGTTTGTGAAAGCCCAAGGTTATTCTGGGAAGTTTAGGATGGACCAAGACAGGCATGGATCTCTGGCCATGCCCTTTAGGGTTTAGACAATCTTTAAGGAATCTATAAACCTCTGTGGGATCAGGAAAATGTAGTGTACATTTTAGGATTTGACACTCCGAGGCTATCCCAACCAAAGGAAGGCCAAAGATTATCACTCTGGAAACATCCAAATAATCTCATAGAACCTACAGCTGTCCCACAGTCTAATTCGGTACCATTTGGTCAGAACTAGGCAATGTCTACCTCCATGCCCCCTTACCCCAGCTGCTTCTTCATCAGCCCCATAGTTAGTGTTGTCTACAGTAGGTTCCTTCTCTTGAATCCATGCTTCTGCTTCATTCAGGTCAGCCAGATACTGCTGGAACTGGACATTGGCCTCAAGATCATTCTGCCGTCTGCCAGCCCGAGCCTGGAGAGACTCCATATTGTCATTCAAATTCTTGACCCTAGAGGCCACATCTTCTGCAGCAAAGTGCCCTGTGGAGGAGTTAGAGAAAGGATGAGTATTGACCTCATTAACATCGCTTTCCTTTAGTCCTCTTGGTGACCTGGGAGAGAGAAGGGAAGGCACGAGGCTGCTGCTTTAGGCCATCAGTGTAGCAATTCACCTAAATTCCTGGGAGTTAGAATGTCCTGAGACGGAGTGTCAGTAGGTGGTCAGGGAGGATGGGTGTGTCTGTGTGGTGGTGAAGGGTGTGGTACAGTCTGCGGTACGTTCACTTGAAAACAGAAGACCTTGTGTGGGTCCTGCCCAGGGTTCCAAAAACAGGTATTTTCTGGAATAAACAGAAAATCCAACAGATCCCCAATTCTGCCCAGAAGGGATTTATCACCACACGACCAGTTCTCCCACCCTAACAACTAGAAAACAAGACAGACTGCAACATATGACAATGTCCAGACCACAGGCAGAAGATTGTGACTCTTCAGAGAAGGGAAGGAAATGAGATGGACTCCCACGTACAGGGCAGTCTCTGGGCTATAGGGCCCGGGGTGACACCACACAAAACCAGTCACACTGAGCTGAGCAGGCAGACTGAGCCGGGGTAGGCAAGACCACCCAAGCCCGAGGAGCAGGGGGCCAAGGAAGGACACCCACACAGACAGAGCCCTGGAGATGCACAGGAGATGTACTCCTCGCGTGCTTGAGACTTACACGTGATTGTCAGGAGACTCCTGACATTTAGGATAAGGGGATGGAAAGCAAACCCCTAAGGCTCAACATAGGGCTGCAGGTAGTTAACATCAGCTCCCACCAAAGTGGACCAGAAGAATGATACCTCGGTATTGGCCCCATCGTTAAATCAGTTCTTGCTTAAGAGTGCTCCCTGGAGGTTCCAAGAGCTTCAATGATCACCAAGCTCAACAAACAAAGACAACTGCACCAAGTTACATTGTAATTACATTTCTGAAAGCCAGTTATAAAAAAGTTTAAAAAAGTAACAGGGGAAAGAGGTATATCACACAGGGAGGAGCAGAGATAGTAGTGAGAGTAGACTCCACATCGGAAGCCCCACAAGTCAATAGACAAAGCAGCAGCATCTTTAATTCCAGAAAGGGAGAAACTGTCAACCAAGAATTTATGTCAACTAAAAATGTGCTTCAAAAATGAAGTCTTTCAGAGCAACAAAAGCTTAGAGGATTTGTGGTTAGCAGCCCTGCACTACAAGAGCTATTAGGGAAAGCTCTCCATGTAGAAGAAAAATTATGAGGTAAAAATATCAATGTAGTCAAAGGAATAAAGAACAGAAATACATGAATGTATGTGAATACATATAGAATAAATATAAAAGGGTTTTTTACTCCATTCTTACTCTTAAAGCTGATTGACTGGTAAGGCAAAATTAGCGACAATCTACAGTGGGATTTATAACATATGTAAAATTAAAATGTGTGACATCGATATACAAAGGAGAAAATAGGAAAAATGGAAACATACTGCTTACAGATCTTATTCTGCACATGAAATAGTATGCTTTTATAAAGTTAGAATGTGATACATTAAAGATCTATATATTTAAAATCCCAGAACAGTGGCTCTTAAATTTTTGCTCCCAGAATCCTCTTATATTTTTTAATTCATGTCAAGATTTTATTTAAATTCCAGTTAGTTAGCATACATGGTAAAATTGGTTTCTTGTGTAGAATTTAATGGTTCATCACTTATATATAACACCTAGTGCTTATCACAAGTGCCCTCCTTAATCCCCATCATCCATCTACCCATCTCCTCTCCACTTCTCTCCAACAACCCTTTAGCTTGTTCTCTATAGTTAAGAATGCCCTTATAATTTCAAAAATTATTGAGGACCCCTAAGAGCTTTTGCTCATATGGTGATATCTATTAGTAGATATGTATTAGTAGACATATTAGGAGTGGAAACAAAAATTTTTAAAACAAAAGAATATCCAAGTATATCCTATTAGCCACTAGAGCAAAGACATCATGTAGAAAATTTCACTGTGCACTTACAAAAGAATGAACATAAAAACGGCAAATAATGTCTTAGCATTATCAAAACCATAACTGGAGAATCACTACTCTAGGATAAACACATATGCACACAGCTCCCATAGACATGTACCCCACAGAACTATAGCTAACAACCATGGAGGTAAAATGGAATCATAATAAATATGTAATTAATCCAAAGAAAGTGGAAACTGATGGACAAAGAAAAATGAATAGCAAGATGCTAGATTTAAGTTTAACCATGTTAATAATTGCTTTAAATGTAAATGGTCTAAACAATCCCATAAAAGGGAGAGATGACCAGATTGCATAACATAAAAGCAAAGCCTAACTCTATGCTTTCTGTAAGAAATCTTTTTTAAACATAAAGAAATAGACTACAACCAAAAAGATGGAGAAACATATATTGTGCAAACATGAATCAAAAACAGCTGGTGTGGCTGTGATGATGTTGCACCAAGTAGCCATTAGGGTATGACCAGGGGTAAGGAGGGCCATCTATCATAATGTTAAAGATTTTAATTCATTAAGAAGACACAACAAGCCTAAATATATATGCACACAAAAATATAGTTTCAAAATACATGAAACAAAAACTGATAGAACTGAACAAAATAGATGAAATCCAGAATTACAATTCAAGAAAAGAAATAAGATAAGTCCTACAGTAAAATAGGAACTGTACATAAACGTTTTTAGTTTGAATCCCTCAGTTGAGATCTGAATTTTTGGTCAGCAATGTGAATTTTAAACTATACTTTTGATAGCTGGATGCTGGCTGGCAACAATTTCCTCTTCTCCTTCTTCTTCTCCTCCTCCCCCTCTCCCTCCTCCTTCTTCTTCCTCTTTTGTTGGAAACAAATTATTCTTGGATCAAGGGAGGGATGATCCAGTGTAATCTACGTTGCCTATAGCACACCCAGAATTTGATGTTTCGTTTCAAACATCATCTTTAAGCAGTGGGGGTTTTTGAAAATGAGAAGCCAGGAAGAGGAGAGATACTGAGACTACACAAATAAGGAATTTAAATAAATGGTACCATTAACTATCCAGACTATAACTGCTTTAAATATAAATGATCAAAATAAATAAACACAAATGATCTGAGGCAAGTCTTCACAGATCTGGAAATTCCCATGTGGGAAAAGGACCTGATTTGTTTTCTGGGGCTTTGTAACTTAAATTCTAAATTCTAAAACTTCCACAGAAGATCATATTGATTATTAGCATAAGGATATTTTATTTAATAATTTTGGCTTAAGTGAAGAATACAAATGGCTGGTTTATGAGGTAGGGAGGTTCCTGTTATTGGATTATATAAGCAATATTGTACCATCATTGTATCTGTCAGAAATGCCCAAGGGGAACTTCTGCTTTAAAAGGGAACGTGAATCAGCTATCTTTAAATTCCCTTAGAGCCCTAAAATTGAACAAACTTCTTCCTTGAAGTTTATCATGTGATTATTGACCAGTTCGGTCTGAACCATACATACCTTCCTCTACCATTTTGTTTCCCTTCTCTGTTATCGCTTGGATGCTTGGCTCATGACTGGCAATGTTATCCTGGATGACTCGGTGCCTGTTCAGAAGCTTCTTGGAGACAATCAGGTCTTTGCCTACAGAGAAAAACAATTCCAAGGCTAGGTATTGTTCTAGTGTGTGAAATAAGAGGCTACTTTACTTTTTTAATTCTTGGACCTACAAGTTTTTCCCTTTGAGGCTGTAGTCTCTGAGTGGACTTCCTGAAATGTACATCATTTGTTCGAATTCATTCTGCTCAGTGCTGTTCCCCTTGTCTCTTTGGACTGAGAAGATTCACCTCATTATTTTATAAAAGATAATGAATAAGTCACTATATAGGCAGAAAGGCAGGTAACTCTTCAACTAGGACTTTCAATAGCATGCGGCCAGTTTTTGTTTCAGCATATTACAGTGCAAAAAGCAGACGCTTCCACTTACTAATTCCTATGGGTGTCAGGAAGTTATCAAACCCTCGAACTTAGGTGTTTTTTCACCATGAAAATGACGTGTTATGTGTTTTAAAGTTTTCTTTGTAAAGATTAGAAATAAATTATAAAAATATGCCTCCCTCGCTGCTAGCATTAACAAGCACCACCTAAATGCTATACATTGTTAGTTCCCTCCAGCTTCTCAGAACCCCAGTTCCAATGTCAACTACCTATCTTCTATCCACACGTTCCCCTCTTCCCTTCAAAATTCCCTTCTCCGCACTTCCCACTAAATGACTTTCCAGAAGCTCTCCATGCCTGCCCACCCTTCAAAAGGTCTTTTCTCTTCTAGAAGTTCTCCCAGGCTGGCCCCTCCATTGGCACCATCGTCAGCTCCTCATAGATGCTCCCACTATTGGGTATGAAGTTTGCATTCCACTTGTATCCCAGCTCTGGCAATGATGGACAGCTCCCAAAGGAAAGGAAGGTATGTGCTTTCTCCGCAGTCCCACCACTTTTCTCTTTCCTGTAGCTCAGATCTTCACAGAAGGAAGGCACTGACACTATGGACAAAATTATTTGGGACCTCGAGCACCAACCATGATGGCTCAGCCAAGGGCCTTGGCGGTAACTTAAGTTAGAGCAAGTAGCAAAAAGTTGAGCCCTCCAGCTCTTCTCAGAGGCCTTCAATTCATGGCATTATTCATGGTTTACTTTAGGAAGTAAACTGTTCAGTATGAATTTTAACAAAATCTTCCATGGAAGATGGAAAAATTGTTCCTGAGTGTGACAGGGAAGAGCTGAGAACAAACTCTGCATCCCCCACAACTGTCTCTCAGGTTGCCCCAGATCTCTCTGAGAGTCTGCAGACCCTGGTCTTCTATGGTTCAGCCCACACACCCTCAGGGACTAACCAAGGTAGGTGGAAGCCACTGAGGGCTCAGTCTCTTGGATCCAGGCTTCCTCATCCTCTGTGTCCCTGCAGATCTGATGCAGGAGGAGATGGTCAATGAGTGTCTTTTTCCGGGTGCTCAGTGGTTCCTTCAGAGCTTCAAACCGGGACACTAGGGACTCCTGCCTTGCTTTTATGTCTCCAGCATCGGGATGGTCTATTTTTTCAAAATATACTGCCAGGTCTGTGAGGGTGTCCACCTGATCCTGAGGGAGAGACAGAATAGGTGTCAGGAAATGCCATCATTTAGTAGAAAGGGGTGGAGGGGTTCAGCATGAGGAGGCTTTGGGGGAGAATCAGCTCCCCCCAGTACCGTGTGATGACTTCTAACCACAACCGTGAGACAGAGTATCAGGGGATGCCGAACTGAGGACCACATCATCACCCAAGAGCTATTTATAGGAAAGTAATTCTTAAACATTTCAGAAAAACAGAATATACAGAGAGTGTGCCAAGGAAATAAAGGAAACCACAGATACAGAGCCTTAACTATCAGGAGTATTAATAAATCACACCTGTCAGAAAGTGTTAATAAACCATGGCCTGGAGAAAAACAGAGGGACACTTTCTGTCTGCTTCCCCTCCCACACTCCTCCCTTGCAAATGGGCTGCAGATGTGACTAACACGGAAACTTCCCAGGCTGAAGTTTGTGGCATCCCAGGAACAATGCCCAGGATATGAAATGAAGTGTTTCCAAAAAGAATCTCACTGTTTCGTTACCTTGTTTGTACCCCCATCAAACCATCCCTGGAGTTATCTAAGGGCCTTGGCTTGTTTTCCTGTTTTCTGTTTCCTGTAGATTATTCTGTCTTTCCCATTTAACATAAGGAGCAGACATCATGAAAGTGGACTTTAACAAGATAGATCAGTAGGACTTTCTAGGGAACAATAGAGTCATCCTTAAGTACAAGCTAGGAGCCCTTGGATGAGAAAGTGAGTCAGCTGGGAGTGGGTTCTCCAGGAAATCACCCAGTGTCCACAATCTCACAACTGACTAGATAAACTCAAGTGACAATGTGGAGGGATGTCGGGGGAATAACTCTACACTCAGAGCCTACACACCCACATCCTAGTCCTCGCTCTGCTGCCAGTTCTCTCTGTGACCTCATGGAAGTCATTTCACAGCTATGGGCTTCGATGTTCTTAACCAAAAAATAAGGCAGCAGGATTAAAGATATTTGCAAGCTTTCACCCATGGAATGCCAGGACGGGAAGAGGCCATGTTGTCCAAGCCTTGTGGTACAGATGAGCATATAGAGATATGAGAAGGTGAAAAGATGAATCAAAGGTGCAGCAAGTGATGAGCTGGAAAACAAAGCCCCATTTTCTGGAGTGAGAGTGCGACACCATATATAGGGGAGCCCACAAAGCTCCCCAGCCACGGGGTTCTGACAACCTCACCCAGGACAATGGCTGCACCAGACAAGGTCTTAGGAAGGGACAGCTGACCAACTAAAATTCTGGAACTTTTGCCTTCGGTTTCTTGCTCTTTCAGTAGTTACTTATCACGAGTGAGCTCAGGGCATGTACGGGAGCTCTGGTCTACCAAGGCCAGAGAGCTGGCAACCGACCTGATGAATGCCCACAGCAGACTCCAGGAAGCCGTGTTTCCTCAGTAGGTTCTGTACATCAGACAGGCCTTTCCCATAGTCCTCAGAGGCCACCTGCTGCTCCACATCCCCCAGCCAGCGCTCCAGGTCTTCTGCAGTGTTCTTGAACTGCAGCTCCTGGTTAGCTTCGTACAACTGGTTCCCTGGAATAAGGCATTAAGAATGAGACAGATACCATGACTCTTCCTCACTACACAGTAATACACCTTCCATCAGACTTAAGGAGAAATATAATATTTTGATATCCTAATGAGAAAAAATATCCATTTCGTATGTGACCATACATAAAAATCATCTTAAATTTGTGGAATTTGGATGGTATTTGTTTTTAAATATAGTAACTTTCATTCCCAAAACAAAGATAAATGATCTGTTTATTCTCTGCTGTGGAGGTACACTC
The DNA here is from genome assembly GCA_003697995.1 of Taxidea taxus jeffersonii. Lineage (NCBI taxonomy): Eukaryota > Metazoa > Chordata > Mammalia > Carnivora > Mustelidae > Taxidea > Taxidea taxus. Next base: position 18,219 of record RCUC01159482.1, read on the forward strand.
CTATTGTATTAGATTCTAACCATCTTGGGTGTTTTAATATGTCATCCGTTACTCTCTATCAAGACCTCCTTTTGAAGGGATTCAAACCAAAATTCTGCATTTCCCAAGAGAAGTATAAAAATTGGGATGGGTTTCCATTTGCAATTTTGAACTATCTTTTTATAAATGTCTTTCTCAGAACATTAGCAGCCCTTCCTGGTACCTGTCCTTCATCACGAACCCTGCATCACAATTTTCTCTTCCAGAAAATGTCTTGATTGTCCACACCATTCTCAGTTAAATTCTTTATTCTTTGAATTTACAATGATCATTTACATTATTTCTGCTAAGTAATTGCCGTATCTTCTGATGCTGGGAAGTAGCAGTAACATCTTATTATTACTGTAAATTTGGATTTTTTTTCCTAAACCCAAAATTGGGTTGATATCTAAAGGAATCAGCATGGTATATCAAGTCTATAACCAGGGCGAAGTTGTGTCTATAGATGTAGTCTCTTTCTCACAAGAAGAATATTGACAGGAAGACCTCTTTATTTGTGTTAATTACCACAACTGACTGATTTTCTAGAGAGAGGAGGTTAAATGTAAGTCGAGGTTATTCAAGCAGATATGTGGGAATTTTTTTTAAGAGCTTACAGCAGGGCCTGAATACTTGCAGATATGTGAAAAAAAGCATCGTCAAACTCCATTTATAAGAATAAAATATTGGTTTTTTTAATGGGATCGGGAGGGAAATAAACCATAAAACACTCTTAACCTCACAAAACAAACTGAGGGTTGCTGGGGGAGGGGGTCGGGAGAGGGTGGCTGGGTGATGGACAGTGGGGAGGGCATGTGCTATGGTGAGTGCTGTGAAATGTGTAAGCCTGATGATTCACAGACCTGTATCCCTGGGGCAAATAATACATTATATGTTAATAAAAATAATTTAAAAAAATAATAAAATATTGTAAGAACATCACATGTGGTGCTGAAAATCTTGTAATGTCTACTTTAATAACCTGGGTCAAAATATCTTGTCTCATCTATAGAACCCAAGTAGGGAAAATCTAACTTAAGGACACCAGTTTCAGGTGCATAGCCAATACTGGATTCATGGCTCTGGAATATTTGTTAAGGAGACATAAAAAAAAAAAAGTGGGAGCAAAGGGAAGAAAACAGAAATAATTTCACTTAAACCTATGTGCCCAAAGAAAACATAAAGTTGTATGTGTATAATGTGGTAAACTTAGGTTAAATTATAAAAACTCTGTTCAATACAGGAAGAAATGAGTGGCCTCCCTTCTTATGGAGGCCAGCAGGCAAATTCAAAGTAGTAGAGATTAAAATGCTGGGTTTTAGAACTTAGGAGGTAGATGTTCACCAAAATCTCTGCTTCTCACCTTTCTGCTCTGTAGCTGCCAGCAGCTCCTTCCAGAGGCTGACAACCTCGTCCACACGTTCAGCCACCTTGTCCGAGGCGTAGTGATCAGCCTCAATCATCTCCTGGCCAGTTTTCTCTAGTGTGTCGAGCAGGCGTTGATAACCTTCCAATTCATTTTTAAACTCCTTCTGCTTTTGAACGCGGCTCTTCAAGTTCTGTATATCCTAAGTCCAAATGATAAAGGAAACTTATGTGAAGAATGGGGAGCAGAAATTTTGAGGATAAGGGTTACTTCTCACTGTAAATACAACTGCATTAAGGAAAGGAAACAAGAGAACTGTCCTAGTCCAAGTACTGAGCCAGAGAATATGAACAAACTCATGTGGCCAACCCCTCCTTCTAGCCACACATCACACATGGCTAATCGATCTATGCAGCCTAGACATCTCCTAAAGATCATTTTGAATATGGCACCCCATGCAAGAATTAACAATCAGACATGATCAACAATAGCCAAAGTATGGGGATAACCCAATGTCCATCATGTGATGAATGGATAAATAACAGGTGGTATACATAATGGAATATTACTCAGCCATCGAAAAGAATAAAATCTTGCCATTTGCAATGACATGGATGGATCTAGAGTGTATTATGCTAAAAGAAATAAATCTGTCAGAGAAAGACAAATTCCATATGATCTCATTCATATATGTGGAATTTAAGGAACAAAAACAGATACACATAGGTGAGGGAGGCGGGAAGAGGAAGGCAAACCAAAAGAGACCCTTAAAGATAGAGAACAAACAGAGATGATGAAGGGAGGTGGGCAGGGGGATGGGCGAGATGGGGGATGGGGATAAAGGAGGGCATTTGTGATGAACACAAGGTGTTATATGAAAGTGATGAGTCACTGCACTCTACTCCTGGAATCAATTTTGCCATATAGGTTAATTAATTAAAATTTAAATAAAAGCTTGAAATTTAAAAAAAAGAAGGAAAAATAAAAACAGTCAGGGAGCTGTCATGAAAGATGACAAATTTTTCCCATTTCCGTCCTGATGCATGATTTCTTCCTCTAGAGGAGATCTGTATACCTTCTGTACCCAAGAGCCACACCTCCTCCCAAGAACACAAACACATATTTCTAAGTTTAACAAGACGAAAGATACAGATAAGGTGCTCATAGTTCTATAAAGATATGAAACAAAAGTAAATATTGTGAATAGTTATTGGCCTAGAAATTAGGAGACTCATTCTAGCCTCAACTAAGTATGAAAGTGTATGAGTGTATATATGTGGGCATAATAGTTTGTAGTCCATAACACTTGCGAATGAAAGATCCATGTTTTACACAACCCCAAGGTAGAGAAATCTATGGCTTAGAGAGAGGTCAAGGGTTTCCCAAAGTCACACAAATAAGACAGAACTAAGAGAATTCGAGCCCAGGTTCACCTTCTCCAGAGTTTATGCTCTAACACTTATGTTGAACTGCCTTCCAGATAACTGCGTAACTCTGGGCAAGTCACTTTCCAATTCAAATCCTTGGTTTCCTCATCAAGAAAATGAGGGGTTGTTCCCTTCTAGCTACAAAACTGTGTAACTCTGCATTATGCCAAACTTTGAGGTTACCTTGGGGTTCCTAGGAGCTTTTAGTAAATTTGAACCTACAACGGGATCAGACATAATGTTTTTCTATTATAAGGGTGCAGTGGGAAGCAGCAGAGGTGGTGGAGGAACAAGAAGCAGCTAAATAAGGAGCAGTCCCTCCCTTCCCCCACTCCGTTATGGAACATTAGAAGTTGTGCTGGAGAAGGGTGCCTGGATGGATCAGTCAATTAAGAATCTGTCTTCAGTTTAGGTCCTGATCCCAGGATCCTGGGACTGAATCCCTGTGCCAGGCTCCCTGCTCGGTGGGGAGTCTGCTTCTCCCTCTCCCACTGCCCACCCCCTCATTTTCTCTCTCTCTCTCTCTCTCTCTCAAATAAATAAATAAATAAAATCTTAAAAAAAGAAAAGAAAAGAGAGCAAAAGGAAAGAAAAGAGAAAAGGAAAAGGAAGGAAAGGAAAGGAAAGGAAAGGAAAGGAAAGGGAAAAGAGTATTTGTGCCGAATAAAAGAAATGAGAGGTGGTGGGACACAGGAAATCCAGAAACCAGATTCTTTGCTTTTAACCAGGTATCTTGCCTTGAGGGACTCAGGGCCCTTCTCTGTAAAGAGGTTCACCAGTCCTTTCAGCTCTAAGACTCTGGCCCCCTGAAACTAAGTGCCCAGGGTCCGAAAACCCTGCTTACCTTGTAATCTTCATCATCTGCCAACTTCTTCTTCTTATTGATCCAGTTCTTCAGGTCATCTGAGTCTTCATAGAGTTTCTGCAGAAGCCGGGAATCCTCCAGGAGTTTGCGCCGAGTGGCAGCCTTCTTACGTAGGGCATCCCGCCGGGCCAAGAGCTGCAAAATCCAAGGTGAAACTCATGGTCATCAAAGTCAAGTATGAACACATGAAATTCACTGCCCAGCTAGGTCCTTGGTCCCCACCTCCTGCCCAGTCCCCAGGGCACAGGCGGGCAGACACACGTTTGGGGCTTCCAACATACGCTATCCCGCAGAGCAGCGATCTTCTCAGAGTCATAATGGTCACCATCAATCAGCTTCGTTGCATTATTATCTATGGTCTGAAAAACAAAACAACAAGAACTGGAGTGGTTTTCCCTCAGTGGCCCCTGAGTAAGTGGCCACCACTTGGCTAGCTGTTGAAAGAGAAAGAGAAAGCGTGGCAATGTGGGAAGAGAACAACTCTCAGGGTCAGAGATCTGAGACTTAGTTCTGATTTCTGTTACAAATTCCATTTCAGAGTGTATAGTTGATGAGTTAATTACCCTCTTTGATGCCATAATATTTTTAATATCGAGGTTATAGTAAATGAATTTTGATATCACTTGAAGGTGAATGTTTGATCTATTCTTAATTTTTTTAATATTGTATTTATTTATTTATTAGAGAGAGTGAGTGAGAGTGAACATGTGCTCAAATCGGGAGAGAGAATCCCAAGCAGACTCCATGCAGAATGCAGAGCCCTACTCAGGGCTTGATCTCATGACCAGGAGATCAAGTCAAAGGCTTAACAGACTGAGCCACCCAGGTGCTCCTATTCTTGAGTTTTCAAGAGGAAGTACTGTGGATAGAGTCATGTCCAGTGGCCAGCCTCTCGCTCTCACTCTCTTACTCTCTCGCTCTCCCTCCCTCCCTTTTATGCCCGATTATATGCATTGTATGTATTTATATCTCTAGCCTGATAGGAAGAAAGATTAGAAATTTGTATTCATATTCATTCATGAACTCCTCAGATTGTTAGAACTCAGGATGGACTAAGTGACAGAGAATGGGAAAATAATCTAAAATACATGATAGCCTTTTATAAACAACAACTTATTTTATACTGTTAGTTTTTACCAATAAAAATCAACAGATCAAGCATATAGATGGATAAGGACCCTATTAATCCCCATATTGACTTGGAATTCTACCAAGTCAATATGGGGATTGTCATGATTGCTGCTGCTGCCAGTGGTAGTATGTATGGGTTAAAAGCCAGAACCAGCCAAGGGGACCACCAAAGACATACAGTACATTGGACCAATAAAATCCTCCCACACGTGTCTGAGCCTGGTTTATACACTGACCAGTTTCTGGGGCATTGTAATGTAGGGTTCACAGGAAAGCTGTGGTCACATTAGAGAAGAAACACAAAGCTGAAGATGTATAGGAAAAAAATAGATGTTGCTTAGACATCTAGATTTTACCAGAGAAAACTAAATGGAGACATTTCTAGGGAGGAAAAAAACTGAAGAAGTAAATAATACACTTCAAACTTCCAAGTCATGATTCTGTATCAGATATGGATCCAATAATATCTATTTATGCTGCAGAAAAAATAAAACAATCAGCACTTCATTGGGAAAACGTAAGTGGCTAAACAAATTCCTCTTTAAAAATTTTCTAAATATGCTTTGTGGAATAAGAATAGGCTTTGTGGAATAAGAAATGTGATGGCACAAATGGGTATGATTGCTTTTCTGAATGTTTTCTCTTTTGAAAAGAACCCTTGCATTATGTCTGAAAGTGACGAGTTGTTCTCTCTAAGGATGGGGGTTGTATGAAGGGACACAAACAAACACAGAGCCGGAGCCCATGCCAGAGCCCGCATCTCACTGTGATCTTCTCCTCCTGGGCAGTAAAGGCCTCTTCAAAGTCATCATGCTTCTCAAGAAGGGCTTCCACGCTGCCCAGGGAGTTCCCCAAGTCCTCGTTCTCCAGGAAGGCCTGTAGAAGACAGATACACATCTTAGCTCTTGCTCATTGGTGAAAAACATTGCTTTTAGAACATCTCTGAGACAAGGACTAAGGATGGAGAGGAGATGGTGAGAGAGCCAGGTGGGTTGTGGTGGGATGGTGGGTAGGGACCAACCTTGAACAGCAGGAACTTCAGACTCCTCCCCAATCCTCTCACACAATTATATCATCCTTGTTTCTGGTTCTGTCCACATAGAGTTGTCCTGGCCAACCCCGGCTCCATTCTGAGTTCCCAACACTGCCCCAAGAGGACCAGTTATCTCCTCTAGGAAATCTCTGGCTGACCTTTCCTGACTCGTCACAACTTTCTATTCCTAACCCCTCAGCAATGTGATATTCATTTGGCCTTATGTTCAGTTGAGATTAATGCTCCTCTGCTGTGTATTTAGGTATTCTTCTAGTTGTCTGTTCATGAGGGAATTGTAAGAGCCTCAAAGAAGGGGCCAATCTCATCTTCTCCTTGTAGATCACTCTCTACTTCCTAAGACAATCTCCAGCCCACAGAAGTGGTTGTGAGGGTGCTGACGGTAGTCATGTGATAAATGAGGGGGTGGGGGAAATGGCTTTTGGACACTCGCTTAGCCTCCTCCCCCCATTACCTCTTGTCGGCTCATCCAGCTGTCCACCTGCTCACTGTCGCGATAGAAGAGGTGCAGGTAAAAGCACTGCATGTACTGAAGCTGCCGTTGGTCCCACATCCCCAGCAGGGCCGCCCAGCTGTTGGCAAGTGTTGTCATCTTTGGAAAGGAATAGACAACATGAGCATCTAATAAGTGCGAGGCCTTGGGAAGGATGCACACATGAACGAGATGTGGGCTTTTCTCTCACAACTTCAAGGTCTGAGTGGGTAGCATGCTTCATATTATTATGAGATTAAATGAGGATAATTATGTATCAAAATTTAACCCACCGTTCAACTGGATTACCTTTTCCCGAACTTCATCAGAGGCTTCATGACCAGCATCCAGCAGAGCCTGACCAGTCTCATCAACAGATTGGAATCGCTCATCGTAAGAGTCAATCTCATGCTGTGGCCACAAGATAAAATGTCTTAAAATGCAGCAATAAACCTTCTGGCATTCCTGGCCTCTCCCTCTTCCTCCCCCTGGGTGGTGGGGGCTCTTCCTGTCTACCTTGTGTTGCCGATGCCTGTCCAGCAAGGCCTCCCCACTAGCCACGTCTGTGGGCAGCTCATCAGCACTGATCAGAGTGGCCTTCTCCTCCATCCAGCCTGACAGCTCCTCATAGTCAGATAAGAACCTCTGGTACCTGCAGGAAAGGTAAGGTAAAGGACAGGAAGGAGAAACCAGGTGTATGTGGACTTTGAATCAAGAGTTAGGGTTGGGTTGAGCTGAGATATGCAATCCTAATCCTACCCCTTCCTACTCCTCCCCTCCCCTGATGGGCTTCCTGTTCTTTAGTGGGCCATGTTGGGCAGGTTGTCCTTCACTCCAGGTTGCTGACTCCCGGGATGGGTGTGTCATTGTGTGATGAGGCATCTGCACCTTGCTTCTCCAACATCACAAGGTCACACCACCTCAGAGGCACATGAAGTGAAGTAGAGTCCTCCCAATGAGACCAATAAATAAGACATGGCATATGAATAACGCTGGGCACCTGGCAGGAAAGGGGACCGGTGTTAAGTTCAGGAGCCCTCGCATGCCTTAGCTCACCCTTAACCCTATTACTAAAAACAAAGATACTAAAACATTTACCTATTCAAATAATTAAATTCTCACCAGTTAATTTGGAATTGTAAAAGTAAGATAAACACTGCTTTCTGGTGTTTTAATGACTAACTATAAACATTAACTACTGAAATGATACCCAACATTTTGGCAAGCTAACCCACATTCCGGAGATAATTCTATATTTATTTTTACACCATTCAGCTTGGAAATTTACTTCAGTTCCTGAGCTAGGGCTGGGGATTTTGATGCTTCTTCAGCTGCTTCTCCAGGTGCGTGGGCCATTTAATAGCATTCTACCACTTTCTAAGTAGAGGAAGACCAAATGGGGTGCAGTGTGGGGAGGAGTCATGCTGGGTGCTATGTCAGCCAGCAGAGGGCTTCCCTTAACAAATAAAGCTTCCTTTGCCTCTACCACAGCAGGCAGGAGGGCTGGGTCCCTCATTATTCCATTCTTTCCACTCTTTATTTCTGGTTTTGATGTCATATCCAAACCCTATAAAGATAGAGCAACAGAGAGGAGGGATTTCTGACCCATAAGAAGCCTCCAGCTTCACATATCTGTTGGTAGCCAAGGCTCGAATGTGCTCCCAGTTGGAGACCAGGTCCTCTTTCATCTGTTGGATCTGAGATGCCTCTGGAGGATGGGAAAGCATCAGCTTGTCTGCTCTGGCACATAACTCCTTCACCTTTAGGATGAAAAAGAAACCTAATAGGAAATCCAAGCACTCTGATTCATCCTGACAAACTCTTATGGGAGGGATCTGACAAAACAACTGATAACTATCGATAACTGTAACATACTTATTAAATTAAAATAAATAAAGATATTAAATAAAATATATAATAAATATAAAAATAGCAAATAGTAAATTAAATTATTAAAGTAAAATAATTTTATTTATTTTTTATTGTGTTATGTTAGTCACCATGAAATACATCATTAGTTTTTGATGCAGTGTTCCAAGATTCATTGTTTATGCACCACTCCCAGTGCTCCATGCAATCCGTGCCCTCCTTAATACCCACCACCAGGCTCACCCAACCTCCCACCCCCCTCCCCTCCAAAACCCTCAGTTTGTTTCTGAATCCACAGTCTCTCATGGTTCATCTCCTCTCCAATTTTCCCCAATTCACTTGTCCTTTCCTCCTCCTAATGTCCTCCATGTTATTCCTTATGCTCCACGAGTAAGTGAGACCATATGATAATTGACTCTCTCTGCTTGACTTATTTCACTCTGCACAATCTCCTCCAGTCCCGTCCATGCTGATAGAAAAGTTGGGTGTTCATCCTTTCTGATGGAGGCATCATGCTCCATAGTATAGATGGACCACATCTTCCTTATCCATTCATCCATTGAAGGGCATCTTGGTTCTTTCACTGTCTGGTGACTGTGGCCATTGCTGCTATGAATACTGGGGAACAGATGGCCCTTCTTTTCATGACATCTGTATCTTTGGGGTAAATACCAAGTAGTGCAATTACAGGGCCATAGGAAAGCTCTATTTTTAATTTTTTGAGGACTCTGCACACTGTTTTCCAAAGATAATTTTGTATTAATATGCTAACATACTATGTCAGCAACGATAATGTACTGAGCACTTTGTCTCTTATTGAGTGCTTACTGCTCAGCCCTGAACATGCACTGACTTATTGCCTTTTTAAAATAACACTCAGAAGCAGAAACCATCTTTATTTCCTCTTCAAGATGAAAACTGAGAGGTAAAGTATTTTAAATGGTCAAGGTCTTTCAGCTACTAACTGTCAGAAGCAAGGTTTGGACCTCAGACCCTCCTTCTCCACCCTCTGTACTGTCTCATAAACGCTGTTGTGAGAACCAGAGAGACACTTTCGCCCAGGAGAATTTCTGTCAAGAATTCTAGCAATGCCAGTCCATTCGGAGAGCAATTCCTAAGGAGCAAGGCCATCGGGGCAAAACTGTGGGCGTGGGTGATGTTCCCAAGGGTTACCATTAGTGCTTACATTATATTTAACTACAATCAGGTGTTGTCTAGGATTTAAAATTTCATCATCATTATGCATCAAATTATGGGATTTTATTATTCATTATTAGGGGGAAAAGTCAAAATACAAAAATGGAGCAAGAATGAAAGAAATAGAAGAATGGGATAGTTTTCGGAAACTGGCACTAGAGACAAAGCTATGGTCAGGGGCAGCACGTGGGGGCCTTCAGGACTGATTCCACTGCACACACTCTGGAGGAGTTAGTGAGGTTACAGGTGATGTTGTAAGGGGAAGAAGCAAGGATGGGAGCCAATCAGGAGTAGAGGCTTACTCCAAGTTCAAACCTGCCTCTGTCTCCTCCTCTAGAGACAGGGACTAGGGTCTTCCAGCTTTCAGAAGAGAACCAAAAAGTGGATCTAATAACATGCTCTAGGGGTCTCTGAGTTTATTTGAAGGGAGAAGATAAGAAAGAAGAAAGAGGAAAGGAAGGAAGGAGAAGAAGAAGAAGCAGAAGAAGGAGGAGGAGGAGGAGAAGGGGGAGCGGGAGGAGGAGGAGGGGAAGGGGGAGGAGGAGGAGGAGAAGGAGAAAAAGAAGAAAGGAAGAAAGGGAAAAAGGGGGAGGATGAGGGGGATGGGGAGGAGGAGGGTGAGAAGGTGAAGAAAAAGGAGGAATTTCTTCCCTTATCTACTGAGTGGAGGACAAAAAGAAATAGGATTCAGCTGGAACGGACAGAAATCTGGTTTGACGAAAGGAAAGATTCTCTGACTGCAGGTCCTGAATAAGATTAGGAAACCATCCCTGGAGGTAGCTTTTTTGTTTTTAAATCATGAAGTACACACACACACACACACACACACAAGTATATAAAACATGGACACATATTTAAATAAAGCTCCATGTAAAAGTTACGAACTAGAATGAGGAAGTATATTCAGGGATAAGGAATTTCTCCTTTGTCAAAACTGAATTTATTCTGTCCTCGGAGGCGAGGTATCCACCAAACGCTCTCCCAGGCCAAGAGACCAGCCAGGCTCCCAACACTGGCTTACCTTGTCCCCCATGACTGCAAGGTTCCTCTCAAGGCCCTTGTGACTGTGAAACAGGGCCTCAGAGGTAACAAGGTCTTTGCCATAGTCCTCAGAGGTGACTTGAGGCTCCTTCTCCTTGATCCACTGGATGGCTTCAGTCACATCCCTGCCAGAGAGCCACATGAGTCCCAACAAAGACAATGGCAGGCATTCCAGGGAAAACAATGTACAGGGCAAGGACCACCCTGGTTCACTCAGCTAGCAATTACCTTGAATTCCTACTCATTAGCAAAAAGTAATGTAAGAGTTCTTGCTTGTAATGGTTTCCACTGAGATGCAGAGGCCTGAGCATTATCTGGTCCTTGGGCCTCTAGATATACTTCCCATACCTGGGTCAGCTCTTACTGTCTTTTTCTTCCCACTCAACCCTCCACTCCCATCCAGGTCCTAATACACGTTCCTTATCTCTGCAGCACTTCTGTCACTAATTCACCTGTGCCACATTTATTGCTTTGGGCTCCAGTCATTATCACTTGGCTATGTGGTGGGTCACAGTTGCCTTAACTACACTCTCCCTTGCTGCCTCAAGTGCAAGCACATGATTTACTCTGGTTTGAGATACTGGTCACTAATTGCTAACCATAGCCAGAAGCTAGCACAAGCACAAACACGGTGCTGTTGCAGAGTTTCCCATAACGTGTTGGCCAGATTCATACCTTCGGAACCGCTGGAGGTCTGCAGCACTGGACAGTGTTTCCTGTCGCTGCAGAGCCAGATTGAGGAGACGTTCCCAGGCTTCGTTCACCTCATCCTGCTTCAGCTTGATCAAGGGCAGCTCAGGATGGTTCTCCTGGAAGGAAACCAGGGTTGGGGATAGGCAAAGGTGAGCCTATTCCAAAACTCATCGAACACTTCTCATTCTCACTGGTTCCTACTTTGCCAGGCATAGAGAATGACCATTAGCCAGATGCCAGTCTTCACCATAGCCCTGTTTCCTAGCTTTACCAAGATCCAGAAGCCAACCTGCCAGATACTCTATCTTTTGCTCATGGCCGTGGGAAAGACTATTAACAGATTGCCCGGCCATGAGGTTATTTTCAGAATTCCACCTTGTTGATGCCTGCCAAGTCCCCAGAAAACCCAGGAAGAAAAAATTTCCCTCTGTGAACTAGGACTTTGTTTTCCAAAACTCTACTACTGTGGTTCTTGACTCATTTGGGGTCCCGACACCTTTGAGAATCTAATGAGAGATGTCTCCCTCTTCCCAGAATTACATGCACACACATTTAGTTTTTCAGAAAATCTCATATGTCATTGCAAACCATCTGAAACACTGAGATGTATGAATACTAGATTAAGTTAACGGTATCAGCCTATTTTGACATTTGGCAATTTCGAGCAGTTCCTATGCATCCAAGTCTTCCTACTCCTTCTGTCCCTGTCTCTTGGAATTTCCATCCCCATTCTGAACCCTCTCCAGATGGAATTTTCTACATTCTCCTTCCTGAATGTATGGCCTTTGTATTTGTAGCTATGTGTGGGTCCCACTCCACAAGAGCAGAGGACATGCTCTGTATGAATCAACCCGTCCTGGGGTTGATTAGAAAAAATGGCCATGTTATTTTGCCAGGAAGCCCTCCTTGCAAGAAGGGAAGTCCATTTCCTCAGGCTTTGGGTCTGGGTTGGCCTAGGCCTGGGTTGCCATAGAAGGTGTCCAGAATGATACGAGCTCCTGCCCCTTGGTCTCAAGAGGCCCTTCAGCTTCTGTCCTTACCTTTGGACCACTGACACATGAACAAAGCACGCACTCCTGGAAAGTGAGAGCCAAGGCCCCAGACATGGGGGCAAGGCCATTTTAGACCCTCCGCCCCAACTGTAGCCCTTAAGGTGGGATCAGGAGAATTGCCTAGCTGAGCAGCTGAATCACCGAATCTGGGAAAAAGAACATGTTTGCTCTTTGAGGTTTGGGGACAGTGTGTTAGATAGTTCTGAGTAACCGAGAAACTTCCACAGTGAGACAAAGGTGGTGGACAGGGAAAGCTTAGAGATTGTTCAAAACGTGACCTAAAAAAAAAAATTGAGACGCTGTTTACTTCCTCTACTCCAATACCCGTTCAGCCTGAAGTCTCGGTTCTGTTACTTCAAGGAGTGTCCCCATACGAGAGCTGAGGAGATGAAGAAACCAATGGACAGGCACAGTGGCCAACGGTCAGAGTTTCTAGTTCCCTCACAGCACGTGAAATCAGACGGGCTCCCCAGTCTTCCTGCTTATCCTCATGTTATTTACGCCCACACCAAATGGTTTGCTCAGATACTGAAAATCTGTTTAAACACTGTCTTGAGTGAATGAAGGTAAAACTGCCTCCCTCCCCCCCCCCACAAAAACACCATGTATAATGACATCGCATACATTATGAGAGCGCACCGTTATTTTATATTCTTTGCTACTTTATTCTGGTTCTTCTTCATGAGGAAAGGGTGCGGCACGAACACGGGAGATGGGCGTTCTGCCCAGGAGTTACCACGCTGTGGTCCAGTACCTCCACACACATGTGCACGCACACACACACACTGGCTCTCCCACTCAGGCCTCCATTTCCGTGGACGGGCAAGAGATGGACCCAGACAGGAGAGGAAATTGCCCTGGGCACGTTGCCACAGGGTCATGCATCCTTGTTTTCTCACAACGTCCCACGTTCTTCTTATCCCATCTACTGATGGCTGGAAGGCTTTGGGCACCAGAACCTTTCCCCCGCACTGACCCTTTGCTCCCCACCTCACCTCGGCGGACTCTCTGCAATACTGGTTTATTCCTTCCACTTTCTCCCGTCGAGCTTCCAGGTCTGCTTGGAACTCCTCAAACTTCTTATGCAGAACCTCGGTGCGCTCCCAGTCCTCACCCAGCTCCACTGACGTCACTATGGTCTCCTGTGGGTAAGGGCAGTCTGTTGAGTCACTAGCAAATAGTTTTTGCAGTTCAAATGCCCAAAACCATTGCACACACTGCCAGGAGAGCTCAGAAGGAGCGGCTGGTGGAGCCTGGGACAGGCCCTTCTGGAAAGAGCCTGAGGCAAGAGTATACTTCCTGAGGGGGTACCCTGGTCCCGGGGACATTGCTCTTTGGGGCAATCCTTCAGAAAGACCAGGAACATTGTTGGGCAAAGCTCCTGGAAGTGCCCTTGTGTGTTCTGGAACACGAAAAATAAATTCATCCTGATTCTACTCAGTTCAACCCACTGGTGTCTGCAAAAGCCCTGGACTGAGCACTCACGTGAGTGCATCTTCAGTCCTCACTACGGGGCCATCCTTCAGGTACTCTGAAAATAGAAACCTTCTTAGTTATAGGTACTGAGAGGCAGCCCTTAGGAAAGAAGCCAGCAACACGCTCAGCCTGAACCCAGAGTAAGAGCAAAAACTTAGGAGGAGAAGTGGAGGATTTTGGGAGGGAGACAGGGACAAGCCCAGGGCACTTTTCCCCACACACAATGTCACTAATCTCCAGGATACCTCTAAATCTTTGCCACAATGGCTTCTTTCAAGGAACAAAGTCCAGAAACAGACATCCAGACTGCTTTCCCAGCAGCCTGCATTAGATTGCCAGGGGGGTGCCTGGGAGGGGGGTGGAAAGCCCTGCTTGTGTCCTGTGGGTCCTGTACCTTGTCTCCGATCCACTCCAAGATGTCAGCGCACTCCTGCAGGTACTGCTGAAACTTCAGGGCCCGCAGCAGCAGGACGCCCCGCTCCTGAGTCAGCTCCACCAGCAGGTCCCATAGTTTGCGCAGCTCTTCCAGATGGGCCTTTGGGAGGAGACACAAAACTGCTCAGGCATCGTACCTGCTGAGCAGCAGGCAGGACACGGAGACGCATGCAGAGAGGGCCCTGGATAAAAATTGCATTCTCTTGTGCATTAATTGCTCAACAGATATTTGAAGGAGGAAATCGATGTGCCTTGGAGTTGATGCTAAATCAAGCCACACGTGATCTGCCATAAGAGAAAAAAAATGTAAAAATGCTTTGAGGTTTTAAAGGATGAAAGGATCATAAATAATAAGACAGGATGGAATAAGGATTCACATAACAGTGCTCGATTTGAATTCAAGCTTGAGGAACAGATAGGATTTTGGCAGGTAGGGGACAGGCAGAGGATGTTCTAGGTACTGGCAAGTCATGGAAGAAATTTAGCGTGAGCTGTTTGCCAGGAAGACTAAGAGCTACAATGTTGCTAATTTATAAGGGAAATTATTGGCACCAAAGCAGTAAGAGAATTTTAAGACTATGTAATTGCAGGCTTTGATGCCAGGTTAGTTTAGAAGGTCATGGATTACATAACTTATCAAATTCAAGGTACTGTCTATGTCATGTCGTCAGAAATCTGGTATTTTTCAACTACGCCATTTTTTACGGTAGCCCGGAGATCACATTTCTCTCCGAATTCTCCAGTGCTGTGGTCTGATGGAGCTCAGTGAGTCCGATAGTAGTGAAGGTGTCTCAAACATGTCTTAACTATTTTAAATAATGTAGGTGATTAGTGGCACACAAAGCTGTGAGTAATACAAAAAAATCTATTTTGTATCAGTACATAATTTTTGAGATTTTTCTTGTTACAGACTATCATTTTTAATAAGGTTCTCTTCTGTTAAAGTCTGTGTTCTCTGACCTTGTTGACAGTAAAGTGGACTAGAATCTGTATGCAAGGGTAGAAAGACCAGACCCAATTTTTAAACATGTCACATCAATTCGGTGTGACAATTTCAAACGTACTTCAACAGTAAAAACAAACACATCCCCTCGTGCGGAAGAGATCCTGAATCGACTCTATCGACACAAACGTGTTGGAAGAGTGTGCGAATTCTCAGGAAAGAATTGATACACTAGTAATGAGTTCCAAAGTGGTGGTGGTCTTCAGTCGTCAGGGTTCATGGAAGGTTTTCTGAAGAGATGGGATTTTAGAAGTTTTTCAAAATGAGCAGAAGAGTGGAGTTTGAGAACTATAATATGAGTCCCAGCATGTGGGCTGTGAAGAGAAGGAGGTATCACCGACAAGGGAGAGACATTCCAGAGAAGACTCACATGGCACCACATCCCTTGTTTGGAGAGTGTAAGGGACAAGGACTCTGAAGTCAGAAGAAATCGTTAGAAATGGCATGTGGGAAAGCCAATTCATCTGAGACACATGCAACTGGGTTAAAGAGGGCTTGATCTTAAGCCAAGTTGTTTTACGGTGGCCAAGGAGGAATTCGACGTCATCCCAGGATCTGTTTTGTATCATAGCTCTCTTCTTCCTGCCCCTGGGGACATGAGGACGTCCACCATCTTTCCTGCCCCACCCCAGTGGAAGATAAGAGCCAGGAACCCTGGTTCCAAACCACCTATATCAAGCCTTAGGCCTGGCATAGTAACTTGAAACTCTGCTAACGTAATCAACAATTGGAAACATCTCTTACAGTACCCTACCATACATTTACCTTGGTGTCCTCATGGGCAAAATGCCCCTCAGCAAATCGGGTTTCCCTGATTTCTTCCAGTTCAGAAATGACCCTTGATTTTGCTTGTACTTCTGCCTCGAAGGACTCATGCTTCAGATACTTGCCCTGAAGTTTAGAAATCAGAAGTTAAGGCTAATGAAGCCTAGTATGCCTAGAGCATAAAGTTCCTTTTCTTACTTTTGGGCAGAACTACTTGTTTCACAACCTAGATAGAGAGATAACCCATGACCAGAGCTGGAGAAGTCACATCCTAAAAGAAACGACCACTTTAGGCCAATCCAGGCACAAGGTTAGGGGACCCAGGAAAATGTTTTGTCCTATCCCCATTGACTCTGGGGAGTTTCCAGTAAATACCCTGTTATTTTTAAGTCTCAATTGCCTTTGGTGAGAATGAAAAGATGTCCCATATTTGTTCCTCTTCAGAATAGAGGAAGTAAATGCTATGGAAAGCTGGACACAATGATGAAAATGATCATTAATATAATGGCTTTTTTTTTAAACTGAGAGGTTTCTGCTTATCAGATAATACTCTTGTTGTTGTATATATATACCACATCTTCTTTATCCATTCATCTGTTGATGGACATCTAGGTTCTTTCCATAACTTGGCTATTGTGGACATTGCTGCTATAAACATTCGGGTACAAGTGCCCCTTTGGATCACTACGTTTGTATCTTTAGGGTAAATACCCAGTAGTGCAATTGCTGGGTCATAAGGTAGGCTCTATTTTCAATTTTGCAGCCATCAAAAGAAATGAAATCTTACCATTTGCGACGACATAGATGGAACTAGAGCGTATTATGCTTAGCGAAATAAGTCAACTGGAGAAAGACAACTACCACATGATCTCCCTGATATGTGTCAATCCTTTTAATAGATATCACTCTGTTCTTGATCCAGGTGCTTCCTTTCCAACATCAACTACCCCTTTTAGGTAGGTAACCTTTTCTTCTGGTCATGACTCTGTCACATGCTGTGACAGAGGAAGGAGAAGAGCCTCCTCCTGACACCTCTCACCCATCACGTGGACTGAGCAAGGGCATGGATAGCCCCTTGGGAGAAACCTGGGAAAAATCTCCCAGCAGGGTGGAAGCCCTGACATTTCACAACCTTGAAATATTAAAGTTGCCTGGTATGTCATAACTTCTTCGAACTCTCAGTCATTGTTATGCCCATAGCATAACTTCAGACCAAAATTACTTTCATAGGGTGAGTTTCCTCTGTACATAAGACATGGGCTTAAGAAGTTAAGGACACAGGGGGCACCTGGGTGGCTCAATGGGTTAAAGCCTCTGCCTTCGGCTCGGGTCATGATCCCAGGATCCTGGGATCAAGTCCCGCATCGGGCTCTCTGCTCAGCGGGGAGCCTGCTTCCTCCTCTCCCTCTGCCTGCCTCCCTGCCTACTTGTGACCTTTGTCTGTCAAATAAATAAATAAAATATTTTAAAAAAAAGAAGTTAAGGACACAGGCCATTTAGTGACAGAATTATGGTCTCTAACAGGAAGTCTAAACTTTCTATGACATCATGCCCTTATAGTTAAATACACACTTACATTGCAAGAGTGTTTCCCTCCCTGGAGATCTTAGAGTCTGCTCTGGGGAAGTCACAGGAACGGAGTACCTGTATGTTAGTCAGGTCTTCATAGCTCTTATCATCTGCAATCTTGAGTTTCTCCAAGATCCACTTCTCTAGGTCATCTGCATCCCGTCTGAAAACCTGGTAGTGATAGGAATCTTCAAGCTTCTGACCCCTCTCAGCAACCAGCTCCTTGAACCTTCTGTAGCGAGTTAACACTTCCTGTCGCCTTTCCTGGATCTGCTCTGCCGTTTCCAGCACCTTTGCTCCACCGCCCTCCATAGCCTGAAAGTCAAAAATTTTCCATCTCTTGCTGGTTCTCAAATCTCCGTGATGTCCCTTCCTGTGTTCCAAGGCATTTCCACAGGTTGAACTTACATCCAGATGTCTTGAAGCCTGTAAAAACCTGTCCTCACAAGACACTGGGATATTTACCTAATTTCAACCATATGCAGCTACCCTTTAGGATAGTAATTCTTTATCAGAAATTACATTTTCCCAACTTTTCACATAAATATGTGGCACCATTTATTAAGTTCTATAAATAGAATTAATTTGGATGAATGATGGAGACAAGTTTAAATTAGCAAAATCACACATCTCAGAGGGATGAAAAAGAGTTGTAATTTCATTTTCTTTACAGAGGCTAGAAAAGTGTTGATGTGTACTGATCATTCTGAATTTAATCTACTGAATAATTAAACATGGTTTGCAATAAATTTGATGAATGACATACACAAACATTTGGAAATGTTTGTTTTTTCACATAAAGTATAGCTCATAGGGGCGCCTGGGTGGCTCAGTGGGTTAAAGCCGCTGCCTTCGGCTCGGGTCATGATCCCAGGGTCCTGAGATCGAGCCCCGCGTCCGGCTCTCTGCTTGGTGGGGAGCCTGCTTCCCTTCCTCTCTCTCTGCCTGCTTCTCTGCCTGCTTGTGATCTCTGTCAAATAAATAAATTAAAAAAAAAGTATAGCTCATATATGTTTATCTTTTTTATTTGCTTTATTCACAAACACTACAGATACAAAGTTCAGCACATCCTTTAGCAATTATCATAAATTTCAAGTTATTAACCTTTCAGTAATTGGCTTTTGCAATGTAAAATGTTATACTGTTAAACAACATAAGTGGGATCCAACCCCTTTGAGACAATAGCCTGCAAAGTCTCTGTAGGGTTTACTTTCATTCATCTGGATATGGGCGCAGTTTTCCCTAGCTTACCTCAGCCAGAACACTGAACACCGATTTCAAATTCTTAATCTTCTTCCTTCCAAAATATAATTGCTACTTTGTGGATGTCCTTTAGTAGTTTGGCTACAGAATCAAATGATTCTATGGAAACCTCAATCTTTCTTGTGTATTATTTTGCTCCAAGTTAACTACTTCTTTTCTATATGACCCCATGTAAACAGGTCATTGCTAGATTTTTTTTAAGATTTTATTTATTTATTTGACAGACAGAGATCACAAGTAGGCAGAGAGGTAGAGAGAGAGGAAGGGAAGCAGGCTCCCCGCTGAGCAGAGAACCCGATGCGGGGCTCGATCCCAGGACCCTGGGATCATGACCTGAGCCGAAGGCAGAGGCTTTAACCCACTGAGCCACCCAGGCACCCCTAGATTTTGATACTGTGTAACCACAAGCTCAAGATCATTGTTTAAAGTGAGATATTCACAGGAAGAGTTAAAATTAAGCTTCTACTTCTTAAAAGCCAGGAAACAATTCCTGTAGATTCTATCAAACACAGTGCAGGAAGTTCAAAAGAGACGGCTTTCCTGATGATATCGGCAACAAACTGTACCACAAAGAATTCTGTACTCACGGTTTCCTTTGGAAAGTGTTTCACTTTTCTGGAAGGTCAAGAACCTGGCAAGATAAAATGTACCTGAAAGAGAGAGGAAGAAGACAGAGAGAGAGAAAGAGAGACAATGCTCAAAAAAATTGTCTAGCCTTCTTCAGATAAAGATGAAAGAAACGTTACATATGTGGAAGAGTAAAAAAAAAAAAAACAACGTTGGGCCCCGAATCCCGCCAGCTATAGTCCACATTATCTTTGGGAGACAGGCTCAGCGGAGGGAGTTGCTAACTTGCACAGATGCTGGGTGACTCAGCGGTTGAGAGAGGCTGTGGCTCCAGAAGTTTCTCAATAGGACTTTGTAAAACATCAATGTTTTATGAACATAAAAGTCAGGTTTCTAAGTGAAAAATTAGAAAGAAAAAACAGTTAATAGATGTAAGATAAAAAGGCTATGTTAAAATTTTGTTGTGTTTCTTTAATTTGTTGTGTTAGTCTTAGATTCCATATAAGTCGGGATGGAATTCTGGACCATCCAATCTGTGGACTCTGCAGGATGACAGGAACTCAGGACATACCTAGTTTTTTTTTGTTTTGTTTTGTTTTGTTTTCCAACGTATCTCTAGGAAATACAACCCAGCGACTTCATGAAAACCCAGGTGCAGATTTCTAACTGCCTTGAAATTAACGAGATAGCCTAATTCTCTCTGTAGAGTCTTTGCCAAAACAGGAAGAAAATTTTATTCCTAGCTTCATAGATTGGGTTTTTAAAAATCTGATTTAGCTGTACTCTTAACCATTTAAATGGAAGGGATGAAGGAAGTCAGGTATATGTGTGTTTACTTTTATTTCATGAAGCAAAAATTAGGATACCTCATTGAACAAACTAATGAAATTGCAATTTTTTTTTTAATGGGATGGAGTTCTAAAATGCAGGATAAAAGTCAACCTGTATTTTTGGCAGAGAGAAAGAGAAACAGAAATTCTTCTCCAAAGGCATTCTACTTTTTGGCAACTTTACAGAAATGAAACAAACAAAAAGAAAATGGTAGAATGGCTTCAGACCCTTCTACAAAGCGGGGAACTCCCTGAGCTAGATATGCTGCCCACACTTGATTCTAGTGTGATTCCAACCTAAATATCCTAGCTTCATGTTCTACTGGAGCAGAGCTAGGTTCTACACTTCTGGTTTCCCCTCTTCCCTTTCCTTCAACAGAGAGATTAAAACTCTCTTCTTGAAAGTCTAGTATTTTACTTTTCCATATCATTCCATTATATTCCAATACATAACAGTATTAAAGGCAGGAACATAGTTCAGACAATGAATTATATCACAGGCACCAAGGAACCTCTGATGGAGTTGGGGAGAAAACATCCTAAAATCTTTATCTAGGAGAGGGGCACCTGGGTGGCCCAGTTGGTTAAGCATCTGCCTTCAGCTCTGGTCATGATCCCAGAGTCCTGGAGTCAAGCTCTCTTTTCAGCAGGAATCCTCCTTCTCCTTCTCCCTCTCCCTCTGCCCCTCTCCCTGCTTGTGCTCTCTCTCTCTCCCTCTCTCTATCTCTCAAATAAATAAAGACCTTAAAAACATCTTTAAGATATAAGAACCACCATCAATTATCTTAATGTACATATAACTTATATGTTGACATGATTAATTCACATTACTTTCTGACCTTTAGACAATTCTGTGAAGCAGCTATTACCATCCCTGTTTTTATTTGAGGACAGAAGTAGTGTCTGAGAGGTGTCCTGTCCAATGGCTTTGGTTGTACGTATGCAAGCAGAGCCAAGTCCCTGTGAGTATCACCGTCCTGCCATCCTGCTCTTCGTCTGTTGTAGCTAAGCTTCTCTTAATCCATCAACATTTCTAGTTGTCCTGTTCCAGGAACTTCTCACCAGTGGTGCCAACCCTGTGATAAGCTTATGACCAAAGAAATAACAGGGCCCCATCAGCAGGATTGGTCACTATGAAATAATAAAATAAAAGTGGGTAAGAGCAATATTCTTGGGGCACCTGGGTAGCTCAGTGGGTGAAGCATCTGCCTTTGGCTCAGGTTGTGATCTCAGGGTCCTGGGATAGAGTTCCACATCCGTCTCCCTCCTCAGCAGGGAGCGTGCTTCTTTTTCTCTCTCTCAAGTAAGTAAATAAATAAATCTTCTAAAAAATATGATTGTTAAAAAAAGGAACAATAGTCTTTAGAGCAGGGAGCAATGTGGAAGTGTGCAAGACTCAGGGACGAGGTTTTGTGCGTCATAACCCAGTGTTCTTTGGGTTTTCAGCCCCTGCGGCCAGGAGAGGCTCATGGGACAACTTCTCTTACTGCTCTGGCCCCTGCCTTCGAGGCTCAGCCCTGCCCCATCTTCTCAGTCCATCTAGACTGACCGAGTCACTGCAGTCCCCTGAGCACCACCATTGTTGGGGTGAGGATCAGGGTGGCTTGAGGATTAGTGGAGGGACAGGATGAGAACATCTTAAATCCTGGTGGTTTAACACTTGGACCCCTGACAGTCTTGCTACTTTTTCAGTTTTCTAAGATTGCTCATTGACTCTGAGGCCATCGAGACTGATTAGAACACAGTGGAGGTTTAGAGCCCCGTACTGTCTTTCAGGTGGCATGTTGCTCTTAGGTGAGTGAGTGCTAGTGGCTGCAGAGGAGGCTGGAGTGCATCCCAGACAGCTTCATGAGAGAGGAGTCTTACCTTCCATTTTGCAAGGGCGGGAGTAATTTGCAGGGTTCTTGTATGGGTCAAGGTTATCAGCACTAGGCAGATCTGTGCTTCCCATACCCATTTAATCAGCTCTATCCAGCTTGCCTGCGGCCTCCCCTCAGTTATCAGATATTTTCCTGGGCCCAGAAGCTCCAAGAGATGCTCTCCACCTCAAATTCTGGAGGACCCCCAACTTGCAGCACTAACATTCATATCACATTTACTGGGGATATTCTGGAGTCCCATTTTCTTGGCTCAGATACCAACAAGGGAAACGATGTTAACTTTAACATAAAACCATTTCTTTCCCATGGGATAAAGCTCATAATTATTTTATTATTTTAAATTTTTAAATTTCTGCTTCTCCAGAATTAGTTCTTGTTTTAAAATGTCTCCAATTTTTGCCTCTTAAATGGGTTAGAATATTACATAATATAATTCAAAAACATGAAGTGATCTTTTTACAGTTAAATATATCGATGTTAATTCTTAACACTTCAGGTCCTCTAAAGTTATTTGTGCCTTAACTCTATTCAGAATATATATTATTCAAGTCTGCAATCCTATCATTAAAAAATATAACTCTTTTCCTCCTTACTATAATCTTCTCTCAGTCTCTCTTACTTATTTTATTTTTATTTTATTTATTATCAATGCACTGAATAAGAAAAAACAAAACCCATGATATTTGCTTTATACAATGAACCAAGTGGTTGAAGTGGAAGGAGAGGCGGGGATAATGGTAAGTACACTGGATTTAAAACTGAACCATAGCCCGGCTAGCTCAGTCGGTAGAGCATGAGACTCTTAAAACTGAACCATCAGTTTAAAGGCTTGATTCCTCTGTTTAACAACCACATGAGCATTAGAAATTTGCTTTAATTTTGTTAAGTATATAATGGGGGTAGTAATGACCAATCTACCTATTTCATAGAATTATTATATGGCTCACCTTATATTTTAGTTATAAGCCATACATTTTATTCTGAATCATTAATTTTGAAAATCAGAATGAAAAGGTCTGGGATCTGCTTTGGAATAATTCCTCACAGAGCTAAGGTTGTATTTTTTAAAGAATTATTTGCAACGCATCATTTAAAAATCTCACATAAAATTGCTTGATTTTCCCATCCACTAATAATTTTCTTTGAGTACAGCTATGCTGAAGGAAACTATATAAGCCTAAGTCCTCAGAAACCTTATGAAAATAGCAAGTTTGGTGCCATGGCCCCACTCAGGGAAAAAGGAGCTCAACTAAAAAATATTATTTCTCATTAAAATAAAGGAAAGGAGGGGCGCCTGGGTGGCTCAGTGGGTTAAAGCCTCTGCCTTCGGCTCAGTGGGGAGCCTGCTTCCCCCTCTCTGTCTGTCTGCCTCCCTGCCTACTTGTGATCTCTATCTGTCAAATAAATAAATAAATAATCTTTAAAAAAAATAAAGGAAGGGAGGAGCCAAGGGCCAGGACTGAACATATTATCTCCTTTATAGCCATGATTGAACTATGAAGTTTAGTTCTTATATTTAAGGGACTAGAGTCCCACAGTGTCAATGAAAGTTCTCTTTAACATCCATGCCAGTCATAGAAATGTACGTGGATTATCTGTGACGTGGCTTCATTCCACTGTGACAACTGGCTGTGTGTGCAACTGCAAACAGACCAGGTATCCTGCCTTTCCTATTATCTCCCTCCCCTGTCCTTCTCTGGTGGATGTGGGAATAGTCTGAGTTTTTCTATAGCTTAATTTTTTCATCACTTGTGATTTGTCAAGAAACATAGACTACTCTATTCTAAAACCTAATCTTTCAGCAAACTATTACTGAGCATTTCTAGGGACAATGAATTCTCACAGACATTGGGAGCATGGAGGTGAACAAAGCAAAATGCCTATTCTCGAGGAGTTTACAAAATAGAGGGCCCACTTTTCACATTCCGTATATAATAAGAATATGCTAATGGTCCCCGTGTTTACAGTTGGCTGCATGCAAAATGTATATTTTTGTATGTGTCTGCATATGTACCTATATATATACATATGTATACAAGAAGAAAACTGAGATCAGTAACATTTGATTTTTCTCATGAAAACAATGGTTTCTAATAAAAAGGTGGATGAATGGTTGGTTATTGCAAATATAAATCACATAAGGACATTTGTAAATCAGTCACTAAAAATCGACATTTTCAAGTCTACATCAGAAGTTCCATTATATCATCTTGTCCCCTTTCCGGAAACAATAAAAGGTCACACTGCACTTTGATGAATTAGTGCTGTAGGATTCAGAAGAATTTCAGTGAAGAGAATTCCTGCACTATTTCCGAGGTGACTTTGGAGAAAATCAGTACTTCTTTATGGTCTTTCAAAAACTGTCCAGAGATGAGACTTCTCACTGCGGATGTCATGTGGGCGTACACAAGAGGAAGTGACCCGGGGCATTAGGAGAAAGGTGAGGGGAGACGAAGCATGAGAGACTGTGGATGCTGAGAAACAAACTGAGGGTTTTGGAGGGGAGGGGGGTGAGGGGATGGGGGAGCCTGGTGGTGGGCATTAAGGAGGGCACGTATTGCATGGAGCACTGGGTGTGGTGCACAAACAATGAATCTTAAAACACTGAAAAAATAAAATTAAAAAAAAAAAAAAGGAGAATGGTAAGGACAGCCAGAGTCTTCAAAACAAAAGGAAATGATTTTCTGGTCATCTTATTATATCTTACTATCAAGAGGAAAACACCCTGGTAAGACCTGTGATGAATGTCTACCTCAAGGTGCAAGAATCAATCCTTATGTAGCAGACAATTGGGCTCCTGGGTGGCTCAGTCTGTTAAGCATTGGACTTTGGCTAAGGTCATGATCTTAGGATCCTGGGATCAAGTCCCACATGGGGTTTCCTGCTCAGCAGGAAACCTGCTTCTCCCTCTCCCCCTGACCCACCCCCTGCTCATGCTCTCTCTCTCTCTCTTTCCTCTATTAAATAAATAAACAAATAAAATCTTTAAAAAATAGATAATAGACATTTGATAAATCTTTTCTAAAGTAAAGAATGAATGAATGAGCAAAAATAACTTTAAATGTCAAAAGTTTAAAGCTCATTTACCTCAAATTACTTTCTGAATGTGTCATCTGTTAGTTTTACTTGGAATAAATACTTCCAGTACATAGGAAGAAGCTGTTAGTCCTCCCAGCAAAAATTCTATCTTGCCATTATTGAGGATGAAAGAGAGTAAGGTGTTCCTTGAAAGCAGTCTACTGCCTGTCCTTAGTTTGTGTCAAGAAATCTCCTAAATTAAATCAGGGTGGAGATCTATGGGTAAATAACCAATGCAAAGAAACAGGAAAGGTTTTTTATGTTTCAGAAGAAATATAATTTCTCTTTGGAGTTTTTCTTGACTCACCAGGAATAAATACTAAGTCTGCTATGATTTTATGAGTTTTGTTATTACTGTTTGTATTGTACTTTCACAGGTTTCTCTCCAGTTCTCCAGCGGAAACGCTTTTCCAGAACCTATCACTGCCTGATACATAGAAATTATTGGGCCACAATGTGGCAGGTTGGTTCATAATTGTGGAAGAAAAATCCACAGGTCCACAGAAGAAGCAGCCACATATTGGAACTACGAAGCCATGGACATTGCCCAGGATGGAGGACATGGCCTTCATGCTCAATGTGGCCTATTCTGAGATTCCAAGTATTTGGGGAAAAAAACACATTTTCAGGATAAATTCTACAGCATCCTTTTGTTGGTTTACAAGCTCTTCCGAAGCTTTCCAGGTGTAATCTGAAACCAGTCTCCATATTTGGAGGGCAGTGAGAGACCCCAAAAAAGGCAGGCCACTCCAGATTGGTAGATGGCAGGCTTAGTAAGCAAAGGGAACTTGCATACAAGGTTGTCTTGAGTGACCACAGGATGTGTGGGTCCTCACACCCAATCACCAGAGTCTTAAAAGTTTATATAGGGGCATTAATGGGGTTCAGTCATGTATACTTCCCAGATTCTATGAGCACCTCATCAATATGTCTAGACTTTGTCCTTGGAGCAGCCCCTGAAAGGCGGAAGACAAGCAGAACCCATGTTCTAAGGACAGGGGCAGGAGTATAAACCTCCCAGCACCCGGATCCAGCTCATATGTCAACCGATGTCAATTCTGACCCCAGACTGTGAGTTTCTGCACATCAGAGAATGGGCCTTACACTGCTATCATTCCAACACTTACAACTTTCCTTTCTATATAGTGATGCATTTTTAACGTTTTTTGAAGAAATAGCTCATCTATTTTAATAATATTAACAAGAACCTCAGGGATGGCCTATGCTAAAGCCTCTGAGAAGAGAGTCCTCCTCACCTCTCTGTTTTCTCAAGAATATCAGCACAATATTAGGAATAGAACATGGTGGTTAAGTGCAAGACTTTTGAAGTGAAAGCGAATGGAGTTCGAATCACAGCCCAGCCTCTTCCTAAATGTATGTCCTTAGACAAGTCACTTAACCTTAGAAGTTACAGTTTTCTCACTTATACAATAAGAATGATAATAATACCTTTTCCTTAGGATTGTTATCAGGTAACATATATACAGGAGACTTTTATTACAATGTCTTATATATAGCCCATGCCCAATAAGGAGAAAATTATATTTTTGTTATTATCAATAAATATAATTGCAGTTGTGGATATAAAAACATTATTTTATTACAAGAAGCAAAACTATGATTAATAAATGCAGCAGAGTTGTTGATAAAATACATCTAAAATTAAGAAGAATGAGTTAGGTGCTCCTGTGCTCACCAAGTCAGAAGCCACACATTTCCTTAATCCTATGCATTTACTAAGGGCATAGTAAGAAAGTCATGTTTGAATGTCAACACACCACGAATTTTCTTTTCTGTTTCCTTTGCCTTTGTTTTTCCCTCAGCTTGGAATTGTTTTTGCTCAACACACACACACACACACACACACACACACACACACACACACACACACGTTATCTAGTAAAATTCTATTCACGGAGTAGGGTGGGTTTAATCATAGGTTTTTAAACAAAATAACAAAGTGATCAGATCTAAGTTTTAAGAAATAATTCAGCCTCAGCTGGGAAAACAGCTTGAAGGTGGAAATGTATGGATGTAAGAAAGATAGTTTTACTACATGAAGTTCTAGGGACACTGATAATTTCTAGGAAAGGATTATATAATACAGAAAGTGGAGAGAAGAGATAAGGAAAGTGTGAACCTTTCCCCTGCTGGAGGTTCATGCATATCAGTTCTCTAACGATATTACCCTTGGGAAAATACAGTTAAAATAACTAGTCAGTCAATCAGAGGAAGTAATTCCGTTCCTCATTTCTCTGGAAGAACATGAGACATAGCTGCACTACTCAAACCCAGCATTACTACTGGTCCCTCTTTTCCCTCATTTTCTCTTACCAAGTATATGCCGAGGACTTTCTTCATCAGGACATCTCCACCCACAACCTATGGGTTTTCTCTCATTTAACCTTCCCTTCTCCATCTAAGATTTTTATTAGATCATGTTAGCTTCTTCTTTTTAAAAATTTTTTTATTTTTTTAATTTCTTTTCTGTGTTTCAGAATTCATTGTTTATGCATCACACCCAGTGCTCCATGTGATCCAGGCCCTCCATAATACCCACCACCAGGCTCACCCAATCCCCCATCGCCCTCCCCTGCAAAACCCTCAGTTTGTTTCTCAGAGTCCACAGTCTCTCATGGTTCATCTCCCTCCCCCTCCAATTTCCCCCAACTCCCTTCTCCTCTCCGTCTCCCCATGTCCTCTGTGTTACTCCTTATGCTCCACAAGTAAGTGAGACCATATGATAAGTGACTCTCTCTGGTTGACATATTAGCTTCTTCTTATCAACCTTTTCCCCTTACTCCTGTCTTTCCATCTGGTATCATAACATTTAGGAGTGAGCATAAGGGCACGGCCGTGGCACAGTCATGGGAAAACGAGGCTGACAACCACTGGACTTGTGCAGGTGGGCTAGGGAAGAGGGAAAATCTCCTAGCATTTACATTGTAGTGAGCTTATCACATCTTAATTGGGGTGTGAGCCCTGGAGAAATCACCCTTTATGAAGCATATATAAGAAGAGTCAGCAAGAGAAAAAGCCCTCAAACAAAATAGGACAAGGAGAGTCCAGCATCTTCGAAGCCAAGGGAAAAGAAAAGATTCATTCAGTACTGTCGGATGCCGGCTGGAACATTCAGAACCCAGCGTGGCTGTGCTGATTTACTCATTCAATGGGGATTTATTGATGTTGTTGCTTAATTCACACAATGCCCTTAATTACATTAAATACAAAGATTAAGTTTTTCAACTTATTATGAAAAAAGAAAAGTACTGATTCATTGATGGTTATATTGCTTTATTTTTTTAAGACCAAGTTTTAAATTTTGTTTTTGCATTTATGGTATTATTCAATTATCTTCTTGACCTAAGATTCTTTGCCATAGTCTTTAACTACCATGCAATTGTAGCCAATGGCCTTCTCAGGCTTCGTCCCCTGCCAATATTACAGAGGCCTACCCATGGTCCTAGCTTCTTACAGTCACCAATAATAATGAAGTTGATTGGGTCCTGAGCACAAGTGGCCTCCACTCACTTCACACATTATAGTTGTGAGGGCC
This sequence comes from Taxidea taxus jeffersonii, assembly GCA_003697995.1. NCBI lineage: Eukaryota > Metazoa > Chordata > Mammalia > Carnivora > Mustelidae > Taxidea > Taxidea taxus. The sequence goes on from RCUC01159482.1 coordinate 46,823, forward strand.
TGGGCTCCTTACTGATCCAGATATGGGACTCATGTTGTACGACACTGCTAAGGTGTGAATGGAACAGGGGAGCCGTAGGAGAACCTGCTGAAATATGTCTATATAACTATTTGTCAATAATGAATAATGGGTGTTATTCACAACTGATGAGTTATTGAACAGTACCTCTGAAACTAAGTACGTACTATATGTCCGCTGACTGAATTTAAATTAAAAAAAAAAACAGTGAATACTTAATTTAGGAATCAGGGTTATTTTTCAACTATATCCATTAGTGGTACCATGGAAGGAACTTCGTCTTATGAAGATGAGTTTTCAATTACCATATCTGGCAAACATTTTGACTATGTTAAAATTAAATATTGACCCAGATCATTTCCATAATATGAATTTATCTTGACTGAATTGAGTGGCAGGAAGCTTATTTAACAAAGTCAGATCCAACCATATGCAGGTTGGATAAAGAGTGAAAGAAACTATTACATTTAGTTGTTAGTGAATTTTGTTCTTGGTGACCTCTGGAAGACCAGTTTCAGTAAAAGTTGGTGGGAAAAGATCACAGAGAGCTGAGAATGAGAAGTCACCAACAACTATGTAGACTTCCAATAATTAGATCTTACTTGAGTTCCTTGGTCTTATGAAAAAAGATTTTAGCTTGACCCCAGTGTTTTTTTATAGCTTCCTTTATTTCTTTATTCCTCAGACTATAGATTATGGGATTAAAGAAGGGGGACAAAACTGCAAAGGCCAGAGCAATGACTGTATCCCAGAATAAGGAGTAGGTGGCAGAGAAGCGTAGGTACATGAGGGCCACACTGCCAAAGAAGAGCAGAAAGACAGTGAGGTGGGAAACACACGTGGAAAATGCCTTGCGTCGGCCATCAGCTGACCGAATGCGTAGAATTACAGTCACAATACCAACATAGGACATGAAAATGAGCATCACGGCTATAATAATCTCCACTGCATGGACAATATCCACTACCTGAATCATGGTGATGGCGTGTGGGTCTGTGCAAGCCAAGCGTAGCACAGGGAGGAAGTCACAGAAGATATGCTCAAGGCGATTAGAGCCACAAAAGGGCAGTGTGGAGATCCAGGCAATCTCAGGGAGGGGTGTGATAAAGCCACAAATGCAGCAACTGAAAGTCAGTTGGACACACAGCCTGGGAGTCATGATAGTGGGATAATGGAGAGGGCTACAGATGGCCAGGTAGCGGTCAAAGGCCATAGCTGTCAAGAGACAAACCTCACTGATGCCAGTGGAGTGGAAGAAATACATCTGCAGGAGACAGCCATTCAAGGAGATGCTCTTCTTCTCACTCAGCAGGCTGGTGAGCATCTTTGGTATGGTCGATGTGGTGTACCAGATCTCCAGGAAAGAAAGTGTACTGATGAAGAAGTACATGGGAGTGTGGAGGTGAGCGTTCAGCTGGACCACTGTGATGATGACCAGGTTTCCAAATACAATGAAGGCGTAAATGAAGAGCAGTGGAATGAAACAGATGACAGAACCTTCCCAGGAATAAGGGAAGGCAGAGAAGATGAATTCCTGATTGGTGCTTTGATTGGGGCTTTCCATTTTCTAGTTGAAAACAAGGACTTCCAACTCCTAGTGCAGTCAACCTTGTAGGAGATGTCTACTATTGGTCAGAGAGTAAATATACTTACCAAATGTCAGCTCTGCGTAGATCCCTGTACTGGGGATGTGGAGGAAGATAAAGGAAGAGGGAAATAGTCCATACTCCATAGATGCTCACAACTAAAGTTATAGTATGGGAAAATCTCCAGTCACAAAACACAGTCAATATTTTAAACCAATGATTCTTTAATTTTCACATCGTAAGAACCATGTGGAGGCATTGTTAAAACTCAGATTGCTGGGGCACCTGGGTGGCTCAGTGGGTTAAAGCCTCTGCCTTCAGCTCAGGTCATGATCTCGGGGTCCTGGGATCGAGCCCCACATCAGGCTCTCTGCTCAGTGGGGAGCTTACTTCCTCCTCTCTCTCTGCGCTTGTCTACCTACTTGTGAACTCTGTCTGTCAAATAAATAAATAAAATCTTAAGAAAAAAAAAAAACTCAAATTGCTTGTCCCTATCTGAGAGTTTCTAATTCAGTAGATCTGGGGTAAGGCCAAACAATTTGCATGCCTAACACATTTCTAGATGATTCTAATCCTACTGGTTAAGGGAACCCCATTTTAAAACCATGTGTTTAGACAAAGAAAGAACTAGACAAGGCAGTGAAGAAACAGTAGGTGAGTTTTTTCCCCTCATTCAAGTCTTACTGATTCCCTAACGATCTCCCCACAACGATTTCAGAATTCTTTCCTCACACTTCCAGTTCCTCATCTGATTCTTGGCATGTGATTTAATTGAATATTTTAATGGCAAAGACAAACCATCACTGGCAAATTTCACCCTCTTCCTTCCCTGTCTCTGACATATCCTCTATCTCCATACATACGTATAATATACATAATGTGTATAAGCAACAATTGTTCAGAGAACGTTCAGAGGAGACCAATGATAGCAATGTTTATGTGTTATTTTTCTTAAAAAAAAAAGGGGGGGGGTGGGCCATTCTACCTTCTCCAGTTCCTTCTCTCCTCCCTCTTCTAGGAAAATAGATCTCAAATATGTTTAGTGCCAAAAGGCTTTGGTCAAATGCCATAATTAATAGGAAGTTACTATATGAAGCCATAAATGCAGAGCTGCTCTAGTGGGAGCTGGAGTGGAGAGAGAGGCTGTAGGCTCCATGGAATGCAATGGAAACATCACATTGCAGGATATGGTTCTATTAATTCATTCCCTTTTCAGAATAATTTATGTGATTCTTTCTTTTCTGTTATCAAATGTGCACAAATCTTATCCTGAGAGAGAAGTACTGTCTCTAAACAGATGATTTCTCTCCTCTGTACCAACATCATTTTCTCCTAATGTGTGAATATGTATTTATTGTCTTCATTCCCTCCTGAATCCCTTTGAATCAATGATCTGCTCTCAATGCTCCATATGACTTTTCTTAAAGTATGTCAGTGGCTTTCTGATTAAAATTTCAATGGCCTCCCTCTGTCCTCATTGCCGCTGACCTCCAAAGCTCAATCACCTGATCCTTGAAAGTCCTTTCCGCCTTTTGACACCACACTACCCTGGTTTCCCACATTGGGTTTTCTGTATTCCATCTCCCAAATTTCTTCCTTTGTTTTTTGTTTCTAACTCCATATGTTTTTACGAAAAGATCTTATTTACTCAAGACTGTTCATCAGCATCTATAGGTCTCCTACTCTCATTAACGAATGTGACTCCAGAATTCTTCTTTTGCATCTCTTTCTTGAGCCCCACATTTTCTTCAGAATCCTCCCACTTAGAGGTCTCACCTTCACCCAAACGTGCTGCCTCCACCTGTTACAAGCTGAATTCTGTCCTCCCAAAGTTCATATGTTGAAGGTCTAATCCCTGGAACCCAAGAATGTGACTCTGCTTGGAGAAAGGGTCCTTACGGAGATAATGAAATCAAAATGAGGACACTCGGGTAGACCTTAATCGGATACGACCAGTGGACATCTAAGGAGAGGAAATGTGGACACAGCTTCAGAGGGAGGACCATAGGAAGACTCAAGGAGAAGGCAGTCACATACAGGCCACAGAGAAAGGCTCAGAAGAAAGCAGTTCTGTCCAAACATGGATCGCAGACGCCTAGCTCTAGAATCATAAGAAAATAAATTCCTTTTGTTTAAGTGACGCAGGCTGTGATACATTTTTATTGTGGCCCTATCCTCACCCACAGCATGCCACCAGAGCCCCTTAATGAATTTCTTACTTTTGTTCATCTAGATACCAACATTAGTCATTTTATAACCATCGTGGCCTCATTTCTCAAACCCAACAAACCATCCAGTTATGCTTAACTTACCTTTTTTCTTGCTCTATCATCAATATCTTTTGTCCCCATTGCCTTCACCCGAATTTGATGTCCACTCATAAGCCTTACACCACTGTAACAAGTTTCCGAGGTCTTACTTTTCGATACAAGCTTCCATTCCCTCAAAGTATGTCTTGCGAGATCATCAGTTTACACACGTGACCTCCTTCCATCCTCTACATGAGTTTCACATTCTCTCCATTCTCTTCTTCTGAGGTGTCTCTGCTTTAAAAAGGTAACAGCTCAAGTCCTCTAGGACCACACTTCCTTAATCACTGGAAGAGGAAGTGATAAACCCCCTTTGTTTTCTGTCATTCATTAGGGTCTTGCCTTATGTATGTATTAGAAAAGGGCACTTTATTACAGTTTCTTACTTATACTAGCTACAGATATGTTTGTCCACTGATTATGTAATTAAGATTCCTACACCATCTACTACATCATCTTCCTTTAATGTACAGAATTATTTTTGTTATTTATACAAAAAAAAACCCTTATCTCCTGTTGTTATGGCAAATTATTAATCACCAATCCCCAGTTTAGTAAACCTTTAATTATTCCAAACACGTCAGTTTCATTTTCTGGTCTCCGAACATTACCTTAAAGTAAATCTCTCCTACCTGAAATATCCTCATCTTCCTTCAAACCTCTAAATTGTTTTAACCTCACCAAATTCTACGTGTGTCTTTTCTAGTTTCAACAAGTTAATCCCACATGTCTTGAACCACTCTCTTCCTATTCCCTGTGATCTAGATCTACCTATCTAGTGTCTATCATCTATCTATCCATCTATTATCTATAACTAATCTAACTATCTACCTAGTATCTATTTATCTCTCTCTATTCATGACTATTGATCACCTATCACCTATATCTATCTACCATATATATGCCTATTCCTTTTAAAACATTTTTTTAAGTTTCTCTTGATTTTTCACGTACATATCTGATCTTTTCCATGAGTCTTGATCTCCTCAGTGGTAGTCACCACATCTTCTAACTATGGCTCTCAGGGAAGGGTTTCACAAATTGAACCAAGCTACTAGTTGAAGAAGTGCCTCCCAGCAGACCCAGACCTAATTGCCTAATCTCCCAAAGAGATGCAGTCAAGTCAAAAAAGGGATAAGGAAGATCTAAACCTGAAAGAAGAACCATTAGACTTTTCCCACTGAACTCTCCTCTAATGAAAACTTAGTAATTGTAAATCCAGTGCAAACATTAGTGATGTTTATGTCAAACAGCTAACTGGAAATCTTACTTGATTCCTGAAACACTGATTCCTAAAACATTTTAGAAATCTATTACTAACTTGTCCTAAAGCATTATTTTTCCTAATTCCTCTTTGTTCAGAATCTTCTCAACAGTTATTCATGGTATCTGTAGGCACACTGGGTTATCTATTCTTATGCAGGTGGATTGTTCTTTCTTCAGATCTCTCCAATTTCCCAAATTTAGTTAATTCACTAACCTTGCTGCTGTTGGCTTCCAAAGTTGGACAAATCTAGATGAAGACTCTAACTTCCCCTACCCTAACATGGCCAACCATCAACTTCCTTTGCTCTTGTGCTATGTTCCTACCCCGAGTCCTCCATCTAAATTGTATCTCCTTCCCCAGGCAATGAAATACAGATCTGACACTCCCTGTAGAGCTCTCTCCCTCCCTCCCATATGTGTGTATCTTTTTCTGAGCATAACTTGAATAGGAAGATAGACTCTCTTGGGAATTTTACATAAACTAATTAAGACAAGAAAACAGGCATTCCCGTAATGGCTCTAATTAGGAAAAACAGTTCAGCCTGGCAATTAGGAGAACCCCAGTTCTGGGGAACTTCAATCCAGGACCAATGAGGCAGTCTGGGAGCCTGAGGCATTAGAATAAATTATTTTTAAAAGCTTCATTTTTCTGTAGTACTTCTGGTAAGATTGGCTTTTAAATGAATCAAAATGCTGAAAATCCGAGACTCAGATTTGAAGGAAGCTGACACAGCAAAGGGGAGGAGATGGGTGGAAAACAAAAAGCAAGATCTGAACTTACATCCTAATTACTTATTTCCAGGACAGTAAGCCAAATTTAGGAAAAGGCAACTTTGCCTTTAAGCCTTAAGATATTCCATTCTCTCTTTGAATTTCTCCTTCCCTGTTTTATGGAATAAACTCTTCTTTAAAAAGTTCTAGTTTTATTATTTTAAACAGCTACTAAAAACCCAAATCTGAATTTTATGAAATTAATTTTTTTTTTGTTTTAGTATATCTTACATGGAAATTGTATTTTCCAAAAAAATTGCATGGTCACATTGACAAGTTCAACCTGATGCTAACATTGTACTTCAAAATATGACTGCTCATTGGTTCTTATTTCATAATTAAATGATAACTTATACTTGTTATCAGTTAGGAATGTTCCTTTCTTATTTGATCCTAAATTGACAAGTCATTCTCTTGGACTTTTCCTTATGGTTGCAAAGTAGATGTCTAAGTACCAAGCATCCTTTGTCCTGCATCAGGGCAGAAAATTGTGTGCTGAGAGTCCATCAGCAAAAGCTCTCCCAGAAATCCTAGCAAATTGTTGCCAATATCTCTATGGTGAGACCCCCTTAACAGAGGTGGGCAAAGAATAATAGGTTTTGCAGTGGGTCTTGGATTACACAATTGACCCAACAGTATCTCTTCTGACTTCAAAATATTACTCTGAAAATTAATTTGAAATTTAAATCCTACATAATTTTAAACATTGCATTTATTTTATGAGACTCCATGAAAGACATTGACTATTACATAGAGACACATTTACTTAGAAACCCACAATGACATTTAATTCTGTACCATCATTCTACATTCAGATAATGGTCACCTTCAGGTAGTATATGAAGCCGTGTCTAAAAAACTCACATAGTGAAGATGGCGGAGAAGTAGGAGGCTGAGACGACATCAGCCAGCAGGAGATCAGCTAGATAGCCTATCAAACCATTCCGAACACCTACAAATCCAACAGGAGATCGAAGAGAAGAAAAACAACAATTCTAGGAACAGAAAATTGACCACTTTCTGAAAGGTAGGACCAGCGGAGAAGTGAATCCAACGCGACGGGAAGATAGACCCCAGGGGGAGGGGCCGGCTCCCGGCAAGCGGCGGAGCACAAAATCAGAACTTTTAAAAGTCGGCTCCACGGAGGGACATCACTCCAGAGGCTAAACTGGGGTGAAGACCTCACGGGGACAACGTGGACTCAGGTCCCACGGGGTCACAGAAGGATCGGGGGTGTCTGAGTGTCGCAGAGCTCACAGGGATTAGAGCGGGGAAGTCGGCTGCGGAGACAGAGCCGAGATTTCCTAGTGGTCTGTGACACGGACCGGTGCTCTGTGGCACTGGCCGGTGCTCTGTGCGAGGCGTCCCCACAAGATCCGGGGAGACTCCGACCCGGGAGAGCTCAGGGATCTACGGGCTCCGGAGACTCCAGGTGGGACTCTGCCAGAGACAGAGATGCTTGGTCACAGGCTGGGTGAGCTCGGAGCTCCCAGAAGCCAGTGAGACGGGACTGATGACGCACGATTTTCTCTGAGCGCGGTCTGCGGGTGCGCGCAGTGTCTGCGGGCACGCGGTGTCTGCGGGCGGACGCGCGCGCGCACTCTCCGGCGCAAACGTGGGCTAAGGAGACTGGAGGGATTAAATGCTTTTCTCTGAAGGCGCACTGAAGACTGGGGCCCCAAGCTCTCAGCTCCTCTGAACCGGAGATTGGGAGGCCGCCATTGTCATTCCCGTCCTCCAGAACTCTACAGAAAGCGCGTTCAGGGAACAAAAGCTCCTGAAAGCAAACCTGAGAGAATTACTTAGCCCGGCCCCTGGTAAGGGCGGTGCAACTCCGCCTGGGGCAAAGACACCTGAGAATCACTACAACAGGCCCCTCCCCCAGAAGATCAAAGAAATACAGCCAAGACCAAGTTCACTTAACAAGGAGAACAGCGGATTCTTCTCTGGACAAAATGACAAGGCGGAAAAACTCACCACAAAAAAAAGAGCAGGAGACAGGACCGAAGGCTAGGGACCTAATCAATACAGACATTGGTAATATGTCAGATCTGGAATTCAGGATGACGATTCTCAAGGTTCTAGCCGGGCTCGAAAAAGGCATGGAAGATATTAGAGAAACCCTGTCAGGAGAAATAAAAACCCTTTCTGGAGAAATAAAAGAAATAAAGTCTAATCAAGTTGAAATAAAAAAAGCTATGAATGAGGTGCAATCAAAAATGGAGGCTCTTACTGCTAGGATAAAGGAGGCAGAAGACAGAATTAGTGATATAGAAGACCAAATGGCAGGGAATAAAGAAGCTGACCAAAAGAGAGACAATCAACTACTGGACCACGAGGGGAGAATTCGAGAGATAAGTGATGCCATAAGACGAAACAACATTAGAATAATTGGGATTCCAGAAGAAGAAGAAAGAGAAATAGGAGCAGAAGGTATACTGGAGAGGATTATTGTAGAGAATTTCCCTAATATAGCAAGGGGAACAAGCATCAAAATCCAGGAGGCCCAGAGAACACCTCTCAAAATCAATAGGAATCGACCCACACCCTGCCACCTAATAGTAAAATTTACAAGTCTTAGCGACAAAGAGAAAATCCTGAAAGCAGCACGGGACAAGAAGTCTGTAACGTACAATGGTAAAAATATTAGATTGGCAGGAGACTTATCCACAGAGACCTGGCAGGCCAGAAAGAACTGGCATGATATATTCAGAGTACTAAACGAGAAAAACATGCAGCCAAGAATACTTTATCCAGCTAGGTTATCATTGAAAATAGAAGGAGAGATTAAAAGCTTCCAGGACAAACAAAAACTGAAAGAGTTTGTAAACACCAAACCAGCTCTACAGGAAATATTGAAAGGGGTCCTCTAAGCAAAGAGAGACCCTAAAAGTATTACCAGAAAGGAACAGAGACATTATACAGTAACAATCACCGTACAGGCAATACAATGGCACTAAACTCATATCTCTCAATAGTTACCCTGAATGTAAATGGGCTAAATGCCCCAATCAAAAGACACAGGGTTTCAGAATGGATAAAAAAACAAAACCCATCCATATGCTGCCTACAAGAAACTCATCTTAGACCTGAAGACACCTCCAGATTGAAAGTGAGGGGGTGGAAAACAATTTACCATGCTAATGGACATCAGAAGAAAGCTGGGGTGGCAATCCTTATATCAGATCAATTAGATTTTAAGCCAAAGACTATAATAAGAGATGAGGAAGGACACTTCATCATACTCAAAGGGTCTGTCCAACAAGAAGATCTAACAATTTTAAATATCTATGCCCCTAACATGGGAGCAGCCAACTATATAAACCAATTAATAACAAAATCAAAGAAACACATTGACAAGAATACAATAATAGTTGGAGACTTTAATACACCCCTCACTGAAATGGACAGATCATCCAAGCAAAAGATCAACAAGGAAATAAAGGTCTTAAATGACACACTGGACGAGATGGACATCACAGATATATTCAGAACATTCTACCC
>RCUC01159483.1:0-54483 GCA_003697995.1 Taxidea taxus jeffersonii
TCTCTGGAAGAAATAAAGAGCTAGATTTCATTTTAGAGGCCATACCTTAACTTTTTCTAACTCTTTACAATAAAAAAATGGACATTCTTATAAAGGCAATGTATAAGCAAACAACCCCGAATATCCATTTCCCAGTTAAAGGAGATGAACATATTTATATGAAATATGGGGAAAAAAGAGAAACTGAGTCTAGGAGGAATGAGAAAAGGAGATACACAAGAATACTGTCCTTGCAGACAGAGGAGACAGCATCAGGAGGAGGAAGTCATAAACAGTTAAAGCTGTAGTGCAAAGATCAAGGAGGGTCATAACTGTTGGGTGGCCAAGAAAGATGGGGACTGAAATGCATCGGTGAACTTTGTGACAAGGAGGTTTTTGTTGATCTTACAGGAATTTCAATGGAGTTATTGTTGGAAGTTTGAAGAGAAAAAAAAATCAGGAACAATAAGTAAATAATGTTATTTAAGAATTTTAACTGGGGGAGGGGTGATTAATAGGATAACAATCAGAAGTAGTGATAGCAAAGGATTGTGTTTGTGTGTGTTGATATAAAGTATTTTATAATATTAAAAAATACTTCTTATCTGACTTACAAAAAGTGAGGAAGAAATAGAAGTTGAGACAATGCCACTTAACACGATAGTGAGAAAAAAAAGATGATAGTGAGAAGATATTTAGAAATAATATTCCTCAAAATTTATAGAAGATATAATAAAGCATTATAGTAGAGAAGTGAGTTTTAGAAGAAGGAGTTTGCCTTTCACTCTGAGGTCACAGGGATAGATGAAAAAAGTAGAAAAATGGTCAGGATATATATGTGAACACACGTGAATTTTTTTTTTGTTTTTTTGCTTTTCAGTGTTTTATTAGTAAAAATCAAGTGTAGAGAAAAAGTAAAAAATTTGTATAGCAAATGCTCTTATACTGACATATAGTTTCAATAGTTAACATATTCCATAAATTGTCTGTCTCTGTTTCTCTCTCTCATTCTTTTCACCTTTCTATAACTGAAAAATTTAAAAGTAACTTGAAAGTGTAATGACATTTCATAAATCAGCATTCATCTTCTGAAGGTTTAATTAAATTAATAAATATAAGGTTATTCCCTAATATTTAAGATCCAATTTGGAATGATTTTGATCAGGATAGAGATTGCAAGTGAAAGTGGAGACAAGAGGTTGGAGTTTGACCAGAGATCAGGAAGTTGGAGCATTACTTACAAACTAGGAGATAGAAAACATGAAGAATAATAAGCAAAGATTGGAACAAAATTGTAGTTTTACAGTCTAAACATTCAGAAAATTATCCCTGTTGTATAACTGAAGAAAATAGACAATTATCTGTTATATGAATTTTGAGTGCAGAAAATTCTTCACCACTTGCCCTATCCCATACTTCTAGTCCTGCAATTTTCCTCGAACTTTTCATGTTATATATTATTTTAGGTTAAATGAATTGACAGTCTCTGTTAAAGATTAAAAATAGTATAAATTTTCTGTATCATTAGTATTGTCATTCAGTGAACAGTACTTACATTTTAGCAATGCCTACTATAAATAAGTGGCTCTTTAATGCTAAGTCTCTAGAGCCTATGGTAGTCTACTTACAGCTAATTTTGTAAATGAGATCTCCAGTAGTGTCTTTAAGACACACTCGTTTTAACTGCTTTCATTGTTTGTGTGTAGGATTGGACCTCTAATTCAATTGACTTTTCATTTGTAAGTAACTAAAATGACCAATGTAATATTTTCACTAGTTTGTAATATAAGCATATACATCTCTTTTATTTCTTAATAATTACTTATTATTAAGTGTTATTGCTTTTATTAAGAGTACCAGTATCTATTTCTGGAGATTTCCTTGACATGAAAGGGCCAATAATCTATGGCATACTCAGGGTTTACTCATTCATAAATGCATTGCTACTTAGAACAAACACAGGAGAGAAAGTGAGAGAGACAGAGAGACAGCAAGACAATCAAATAACTCAACTGCCTGGTTATTCCAACTTTACACTTCATGTGCAAAAACCAAGGTCATTGGGAAAAAGTCTTAGAATAACTAGAATAAAATTGCTTTTATACCACAAAAGAGAGGTATACAGATATAAAAAGGAAAAAATAATATTTCAGTAATATATCCCTCATATTGTCATTGTGAAGTTGAAATGAGTTGATACATGTAAGCCATTTATAATAATATAGGCAGGGGGAAAGAATGCAATATAAATGTTATGTGATACAGTTGTTTTCACTACTTTATGCACTTGGACATACCATTGAATTAGAAAATATTTCCCGGGGCGCCTGGGTGGCTCAGTGGGTTAAGGCCTCTGCCTTCAGCTCAGGTCATGATGCCAGGGTCCTGGGATCTAGCCCCGCATCGGGCTCTCTGCTTGGCGGGGAGCCTGTTTCCCCCTCTTTCTGTCTCTAACTGCCTCTCTGCCCACTTGTGACCTCTGTCTGTCAAATAAATAGATAAAATCTTTAAGAAAGGAAAAAAGGAAAAAAAAAAAAAAGAAAATCCCTTTTCTCTTTTATTTTAATTTTTTTTTTAGTTTGACAAAAAATGAAGTCACACCTGTGTACACACAACAAAAAATAATTTTAAAATATTTCTCCAGATTATTTGATTCTCTTAGATTTTTCTACTCTCTATCATGAGGACAGGAAGGAGCAGAGTGGAGACACAAAATGGCCTCAAAAGAAGCACAAGTCCAGGTATGAGCATTTTTTTTTCTCTAATGGGTACTAAATGGAAGGAAAATCCAAAATACTTTATATTGCTTTTTAAAAAGTAAATTTACCATTTTTACAAGAAAATGCAATAGTTTTGTAGCATTTAAGCATTTTTTATTATTTTCCTGTCTCTGAAGGCTTAAGAGGAGTCAAATCTCAGGTAACATCCACTATAGAATCTGATTATAAAGCTACACCTTGGGTGAATTTTATGGTTGCTTAAGACATGTTTGAAGAAGGGCGCCTGGGTGGTTCAGTCTTTAAGCAATTGCCTTTAGCTCAGGTCATGATTCTAGAGTCCAGGTATCAAACCCCAGGTCAAGCTCCCTGCTCTGTGGGAGGCCTGCTTCTCCCTCTCCCACTCCCCCTTCTTGTGTTCCCTCTCTCACTCTCTCACAGTCAAATAAATAAATAAAATCTTAAAAAAATAAATAAAATCTGAAAAAAAACATGTTTGAAGAAAATAAACTAAATATCATACTTTTACTGTGACTGTTGAATATTTCAGAATATATATATATGTACATATTGACTGATCAGAAAAATAAAAATTGTATCATACCAAATTTATCTTATTCTGTATTCTTAAATGTTGGTAATTCATATTTCTTTATGTCAAATAACAAGCATATTTAATTAACCAACATTAATAGGCTTCTGCTATTTTAAATTCCAAATACAAATTTATTTTACATAAAACAAGTCAGGAGCATAGGGGGTTCCAAAAATTTGATGTGGTGTTTGATATTTCCCCTATTATTTTGAAACTGAAACACAAATTTCATATATTAGACTATAAAGATGAAAAATAATACTAGGTGGCAAAGACTGAATTTGGAAGAACTGCCTTCCCTGTGGAAGTTACAAATTTGCCTCCGAAATGAGAAAAGTGATTGTTAAAACAAAATACGTCCCTTGCTTTCTAAAATACATCAGTTCTATTAGAAGTCTCTTATAAAATATCTTACATGGTAATCAGTTTATTGGGCTTTCAGAGTTGAAACCTGAAATTCAACCTTGTGTGATTAGGAGTTTCTGGACACAGCTTTTCCCTGAGCAAAATCCCTTAAGCCTGTGACGTAACTTGGTTTCTGGTAACAATGGACTTATTTTTATTATCAGATATTCTAGCATTTTTTGAATTTAGTTAAACATAGAAATGTCCCTTCTGTCATTTTCTAAATTTTGTTCTTGTTTTACTGTTTTTTTTAACAAAACATATGCATGTTCCAATAAAACAAAATCTGATTATTATTCATTAAATACCTGCAATCTGTCACAACCTTAAGATGTTGTATTTCATTTCCCAGTCTATTATGATACAATGAATCTGATTATCAGTATGAATCAAATTATCACCCAGAGAGTAAAGTTAAACAAAAACACCAGTTGTGTCACTCTTCAAGTTTATGTGGAGTTTGTCAACTGACTGAATGATTTACAACATTTTGAATATCATTAAAAATATGTGGGGCGCCTGGGTGGCTCAGTGGGTTAAGCCTCTGCCTTCAGCTCAGGTCATGATCTCAGGGTCCTGGGATCGAGCCCGGCGTTGGGCTTTCTGCTCAGTGGGGAGCCTGCTTCCCCCTCTATCTCTGCCTGCTGCTCTGCCTGCTTGTGATCTCTATCTGTCAAATAAATAAAATCTAAAAAAAATATATACATATATGTAAGTGTTGAAGGTAAACTTTTTTTTTTTTAAGATTTTATTTATTTGATAGAGAGAGAGTGCATGCACTGAGAGGAGCAGTGAAGAAGGGAGAGAGAAAGGAAAAGATTCTCAAGCAGATTCCAGGTTGAGCACCAAGCCTAACACAGGGCCCTATCCCAAGACCCAGGGATTATTACCTGAGTTGAAACCAAGAATCTGGTGCTTAACTGACTGAGCCATCCAGGCACCCCACTGAAAGTATACTTTTGATACTAATTCTAAGTTAGAATTATGAAGTATTCCTTAAATGCTATCATTCTGTGATTCGTAAATATATTTGTGTTATTATTCAACCAGTCTTTTGTACTCTTATTTTATTTATAAGGCAATAACAATAAGTTAAAAACACAAAACTATGCAGTGTAGACCAATCCTAGCCACTCAAGAGATGAGAAAAACAAATTTACACAAAAGGGGAGATCTTACATTTCCAAAGAATTGGGACTTGAGCTCTTTCCATTTCTATAGAGGGTAGTGCTACAGCTGTGCCTTACATTTGCTTTCCAAAATTTCTTCATGCCTGAACTGGTGCTGAGACATATCTTGATGAGAGCTATTTCATTTTGTAAATGCTGAAGATTGAGTAAAGGAACAATTATTGTGGTTATCAAATGAGTTTGTTAGGGGCTAAAAGAGTCTTTAGCTCAAAATCTAACAAAGAAATTGGCTGTTATTGGCTCTGGTAGTTTGATTTTAATGTATGCAGATTTTCACTTAGTAACTTTATATTTTAGTAGCTTTCAGAATAGGACTTGGCATTTGTGTTTTACTTTTTATTCTTTGAAATGTATTTAATTCCAAAATCTAATAAATAGCTATCTATGCACACATTTAATCTGTGTAAAATATTTAATATATATGCATTGCTCTTAACAGATACTATACAGAGTCTGCTTGCATCATAAGCTTCTGAATCAACATCTTGTTTAAGTGTTTAAGTGTAATTTGCAGTGTTAGGCTCCTTTCTTGAACTTCAGCCTTAAGGGAGTCCCAGAAACTTGGTTTCTTATGTCTCTTTTGGAAATTTATTATTTATTGTAAGGGTTAAGTTGCTATAGCGAAGATAGCCCAAAGTATAGCTGCTTATAGAGAAGATGAGTGCATTAATTTTCGTATGGCAGCTCCAAAATGAGTGTCTGGATTGCGGGGTGACTGTATTCTGCATTCTCATGCTGGGCCTGGACCTTTCCATTTCTTTGCTCGACAGTCTACAAGGTTGCTATCCTTTTCTGTATAATCAGATCTTAATTAACACATCATTATTGTAATGTGCAGAAAGAGGAAAGGAGAACACTAGTAAAGAAGGGGGCTTTTATATTGGTGATGGCTCAAAGGTTAGCAGTCAATCTCCTTATAATCTATTTCCAAAAGAGGCTTTTTAGAAAGAGACTCTTTCAGAGGAGGCTGGGAAATATCTCTTGCTGGGCAGCAAATACTCCATTACAGCTCTGTTACTGTGGAAGAAGCGGAAAGGACCTGCCTGACCCTGACATGGGAATGCCTGTCTCCAGGAATTTCCTGAAGTTAGTAAAGGTGGGCTGCTACTTAGCTGTATGTACCTTTGAACAGCATTTTAAATTCTTCAAGTAATCTATGTAAATTCAAATTCTATAATGGAAATGACTTATCTGTAAAACTTAAAATGTATATTTTATAAAACATTCTAACATTTTTACAGAACGGCTAATTTACAGCTGTCATTAAGTTCTGCATGGCAGACTCAAAAAATATGACTATAAATGTATGAATAAAAATATGGGCCTTTATTGGACCCTCGAGATCTTAGTTTATTTTTTGATATGATCAATGAATGTACTCCCATTTACTCATTTGTTCTCCTAACAAATAGCTATTGAATGCCTGTGTTCATGAATGTGCACATGGAGAATTAATAATAACATATTACCTACTGTCAAGGAAATTAAAATTTAAGAAGAAATATGACACATATAAAGAGATCTTATGCAGAAGACAAAATGAAACAAACATGCCTTTTTTGTTTGCTTTGTGAGAATATGATTTCCAGAGGCATATAGAAAATTTAAGTTCAAGAAAACAGTAATCCATTCTGGTTGGGTTCCAACTACAGAAACATCTAAGAATTGTTTGTTACACTTTGGAGAATCATGTTTCTACAAGAGCTAATTGATCAGAGAATGTTATTTCTGTATTATTCACAATTGCTTGAAATTTTCAAAAACTGTTTCTCAGCAATTTTGCAGCCTCAATGAAATATAAGTTCAGAAAACCCAGACCGTTGCATCTTCTCAAATAGAGATAAGGAGACTGTCAGGATGTCCATCTTCTCTTCTAAACTGCTATAACAATGACAGGCCACAAATCACTCTGGGCAGAAAGAAATCAAAGTCTGTGTCAACTATGTTCTTTCCACTTTGGGTTTGAAGATGAAGAAATCCTCTTAAACTATACACTAATGTGTAGTAATTGATATCTCTAGATAGGCTTTGATGCTGTCATTCTCATTGTGTATCTAAAGTTAGCAGCTTACAAATAGCAAGTTGCCTCCTGTTCAGGGAGCAGAAAGATAAATTTGCATGAATTTCTACCAGTATGTAAATATGGGTAAAGACCACTTGGTAAATCATTTCTAGGGGCTGCTTCATTTATACTTGGTAGACATATTATATCCCTCTGATACTTAATAGTAATTATCTTTACTTAAGTCATAGTTTCTCAGGAACTGTTTTGGTAGTGTATATAGGAAAAACTTGTGAGACACTGAGGCCCACTACATTGATTAAAAACAATATGCTCATGGCGTTCCTTCATATTAAAATTCATAGATATTTTAAGGATCTTCTTGAATCAGTTAGAGCCAAGTCCCTTATGATGTTTACTATAATACAGCAAATGATCTCTCTTTCTCTATATACATATTATATATATATCTCTCTCTATGTGTATTCTACATATAAGTGGAATTATATGGTATTTGCCTTTCTTTGACTTATTTCACTAAGCATAATGCCCTACAGATCCAGCTATGTTGTTTCAAATGGCAAGATTTCATTATTTTTTATGGCTGAGTAATATGCCTGTGTGTGTGTGTGTAAATACCACATCTTTATCTGTTCACCTGTCAGTGAATATTTGGGTTGCTTCCATATCTTTGCTATTGTAAATAATGCTGCAGTAAACACAGGGGTACATCTATATGTTTGAATTAGTGTTTTCATTTTTTGGGTAAAAGCCCATTAATGAAAGTAATATATCATATAGTATTTCTATTTTTAATTTTTTGAATAGCTTTCATACTGTTTTCCATAGTGGCTATCCACTTTATATTACTCTGTATTCAGGTTTCCTTTTCTTTACATTTGTTCTTTCTCGTCTTTTTCATACTAGCCTTTCTGACTGGTATGATGTGATATTCTCTTGTGGTTTTGATTTGCATTTTCCTGATGATTTGTGACGTCGAGTATCTTTTCATGTCTATTGGCCATGTGTATGTCTTATTTGGAAAAAAAAATCTGTTCAGGTATTCTGCCCATTTTTAATTATTTTATTTTATTTTTTTAAAGATTATTTAATTATTTGACAGAGAGAAAGAGCGCACAAATTGGGGAGTGGCAGGCAGAGGGAGAGGGAGAAGCAGGTTCCCCCCTGAGCAAGGAGCCTGATGTGGGGCTCAATCCGAGAACCCTGAGATCATGACCTGAGCTGAAGGCAGACTCTTAAGTGACTGAGCCACCCAGGTGTCCCTTCTGCCTGTTTTTTAATCACTTTTTTTTTTTTTTTGGTGTTGAGTTGTAAAATTTCTTTTTGTGTTTTGGCTGTTAACCCCTCATTAGATATATCATTTGCAAATATTGCAAATACCTTCTTCCATTTACTAGGCTACCCCATCCCCTCACCCACCTATTCTCCAGCAACCCTCAGTTTGTTTTTTATAGTTAAGAGTCTTATGGTTTGTCTTCCTCCCTGATTTCATCTTTCTTTATTTTTCCTTCCCCTCTCCTATGCTCCTCTGTTTTGTTTCTTAAATTTCACATGGGTTAAACCATATATTTTTCTTTCTCTGACTTTCTTATTTCACTTAGCATAATACAGTCTCATTCCATCCATGTCCTTGGAGATGGCAAGATTCCACTCTTTTTTATGACTGAGTAATATTCCTCTGTGTGTGTGTGTGTGTGTGTTTGTGTGTGTGTGTGTGTGTGTATGTGTATGTGTATCACATTTTCGTTATCCATTGATCAGTTGATGGACACTTGTGTTTTTTTCATAGTTTGGCTATTGTAGATAATGCTGCTTTAAATAGTGCATGTATCCCTTTGAGTTAGTATTTTGTATTCTTTGGGTAAATACCTACTAATGCAATTGCTGGATTGTATGGTAGTCCTATTTTTAACTTTATTTTTTAACACTATAGCTGTTCTTTAGTGACTCCCCATTTCTAACTCCTGCTAACTCTGGAAACCAGGTGTTTTTTTTTTTTTTTTGTCTGAATTTTTCCATTGTGGACATTTAATTAATTGAATCATATGGACTTTGAATCACATTTAATCATACTGAAAATGTGGTCTTTTGTGTTTAATTTCTTTTATTATGTTTTCAGGGTATTACTCATGCTAGAGCATGTATCAGTACTTCATTCCTTTTGAGTCAATAAATATTCCATTTTATGGACTTACCACATTAGTCAGGATTCTCTGGAGAACCAGAACAATAGAACAAATAGGTATTCTTTTAGGGCATGTGTATGTGTATATATGATTTATTATATGTTATTTCATGTGATCATGGAGTCTGAAAAGTCCTACAGTTGGCCATCTACAAGCTGGAGACCTAGGAAATCAGTGGTTTAGTTTGTAGGCTTGAGAACTGGAAAGCTGATGGTACATATGCCAGTCCCAGTCTGAAGGCCTGGGAATCAGAAGTGCTAAGAGAAGATTGTTATACCAGTTCCATCAATAGTTAGAGCAAGAACTAGTCAGGCAGAGAGAATTCAACCTTCCTCTTTTTGTTCTATTCAGGCCTTCAATGGATTGGGCAATGCCTACCCACACTGAAAGAGGGCTATTTTCTGTATTCATCTCACCAATCAAAATATTAATATCTTACCACATCAGAAATATTGTTGAACCAGTTATTTGAGCTTCCCCTAGTCAAATTGACATGTAACATTAATCATAATATACATTTTGTTTTATTCATTCATTATTTGATGGACATTTGGGGTTACTTGGGGAATTTGGTTTTCACTTGGGCCTCCTGTGAATAATACTGCTTTTACATTTGTGTACACACTTTTATGTGCACATATGTTTTCAATTCTATTATGTATATATGTAGCAGTGGCATTGTGGGGTCATGTGGTAACTCTATGTTTAACTTTTTGAGGAACTACCAAACTATTTTCCAGAACAGCTCTACCATTTTGCATTCCTACCAACAATATATCAAGGTTTCATTTTCCCCATATCACCCGTACTTGATATTCTCTTTTTGAGTATAGCCATCCTAGTCTTTTTTTTGTTTTGTTTTGCTTTGTATTTATCTAATGTCCAGTGGTATTAAGTATCTTTGTATCTTTTTAGGTGCATTTAGGGCATTTGTATATCTTCTTTGAAGAAATGTCTATTCTGACCTTTTGCCATATTTAGGTTAGGTTGTCTTTTTATTACTAATTTATAAGTGATCTTCAAATATTCTGTATACTAGATATATGACAGGCAATCCTATAGGACTGAGATATATCCTGTTTAGATATATCTACTGAGATACATGATTTGTTAATGCTTTCTCCTTTTCTGTGAGTATCCTTTTGAAACCCAAGTGTTTTAGATTTTTATAAGGTTCAATTTATCTTTTTTTTTTGGTTGCTAATACTTTAGATCTAAGACTCTAAGGTCATGAAGATGTGCACCTATTTTAAGAGTTTGATAGTTTTAGATATTACATTTAGGTATTTGACCCATTTTGAATGATTTTTCTTTATCATGAGAAGTAGAGATCCAATTTCACCCAATTATTCTGTAGTGTTCTTTCATTTCAGTCTGAAGAACTTATTTTAATATTTCTCATGTGAAAGCCTGATATTGAAAAATGTTCTCACTTTTTATATCAATTTTAATTTTTAACTTTTTCTTCAGTTTTAATGAGTCACTTTGCTGGATACAAGATTCTTGTTTGAGTTTTTTTGGTTTGTTGGTTTTTCTTTTAGCACCTTCAGTATATGTTCCCCCCACTCTCTGGCTGGTTTCTAATGAAAATCATTTTTCTAATGAAAAATCAACTGTTAATCTTATTGAGAATCCAACATACATAATAAGTTTTAGTTCTTTTATGATTTTCTCTTTGCCTTTGGCTTTGACAGTTTGTCTAGTTGTAGATCTCTGATATTTTATTTTATTTTGTTTTGTGTGTGTATGGTTTGTTTTTGTTTTTGTTTTTCCTCTCTGTAAATGTGTTGGATTTCTTGGATATGTAGTATAGGTTCATATTTTTCATTAAATTTTGGAAATTTGGGGGAAATTATTTCTTCCAAGTATTTTTTCTCCTTTATGTCTCTCCTCTCCTCTAATACTCCCATTATGTATATATTAGCATGCTTAATGGTGTTTCATAAGTCTTTTAGAGTCAGTTCATTTTTCTTCATTCTTTTTCTTCCTCAGTCTGTGTAATCTAAATTGATCTATCTTCAAGTTTGTTGGTTCTTCTGTCTCCTTAAATTTTCTTTTTAGTCCCACACTCCTCCAGTATAGACTTCACTTCACAGTTTTTTACTTTTAAGCCTCAGAATTTTTATTTGATTCTTTTTTTATAGTTTCTATCTCTTTACTGATATTCTCTATTTGGTTAAACAGTATTGCCATACTTTCTTTTATTTCTTTAGACCTGGCTTCCTTTACTTTTCAAACATATATAAAATAGCCTATTTGAATTCTTTGCCCAATAACTACAATGCCTAGGCTTTTCAGGGACAACTTTTATTAATTGCTTTTTTCTTCCTGCATAATGGCTGTGCCACTTTGTTTCTTCTTAAGACTTATTTTTTATTGCTGTTTTTGAAAACTGGACATTTTAAGTAATATAATGTGACAACTTTGGAAATCATAATACCTTATCCCTCTGTCTTTGGCAGAGTTTATTGTTGTTGCTGTTTTTTTAGTGACTTTTCTTTTTTTTTTTTTAAGATTTTATTTATTTATTTGACAGAGAGCACAAGTAGGCAGAGAGGCAGGCAGAGAGAGGGGGAAGTAGGCTCCCCGCTGAGCAGAGAGCTTGACTTGAGACTCCATCCCAGGACCCTGAGATCATGACCTGAGCTGAAGGTGGAGTCTTAACCCACTGAGCCACCCAGGTGCCCTTTTTTAATGACTTTTCTGAACTAATTCTGTAAAGTCTATATCCTTCATCCTCTGTGACCATTGGAATCTTTGCTCACTTAGCTTAATTGTCAGCTAATGTTTGGATAGAGATTTTGTCTTTGTCTTTTCTGAGCATGGTTCTGTATCGTGAGGTATATCTTCAGTACCCATTTAGCCAGTTAAAATATTCCCCCTTAGCTTTCACTCACTGTTTGAACAAAGCCTCAGGTCAACTAGAGGTGAGATCTTAGGGCCTTCCCAGATCTTTCCTGAGTATGTGCAGAGTCCTTAGCAAGTACATAACCCAGTAAATGCACATAGCCTTTTAGAGTCCCAGCAATATGTTGGTACTTTTCAAAGACCTTGGGGGCATCTCATTCTCTAGGTTTTCTCTATAAAGGTTTTAGTTAGTCTTTGGCTTGCCCCAAGTCTTGTCTATTACTCCAGGGAGTTGCAAATTTAAGTAATTACCTGTAACTTTTTCAGTACGTATTCCAGGGGAAGGGTTTTCACATTGAGTTAGTTCAGAGTGAGGTCAAATAAAGCAGGTTTGTAAGTGAGGTCTTCTAAGAATTACCACACAAGTCAAATACTTAACATTTGTCTGGAAATGAAGCTTTGGAAGTGCTCTAACACTGTTCTGCCCCCTCTGATGGCTGCCATACTACTAGATTTCACTGTGATTACAGCTTGGTAGTTTGCAAGTCTACCACCAAGATGGGGGAGTTGTGACTGTGATCAAGACAAGTTAAAAATGCCACAAAGCTCACTGGTTTTACTGAGATTCAGGTGTTTTTCTTGAATAAACACTCCCAAGAATTGCTGCAAGTCTTTGTCTAATTTCTAGAGTCCTGAAGACATTGATTCTGACAATATTTTATAGATTTATAATTGTGTATATATAGAAGAGAATTTTTGGAGGTTCTTACTCTGCCATTTTTGCTAATGTCTTCTGGTTCTCTTGAGAATGTATTTACGTGGAAACTAACTTTATCTCTCCCTTTATGGATGCAATAACAGATTTTCATTATGTTTTCAATCCGACTATCTTTTCCACAGGAGTGGCCATGGACAAATAGGACCCAGATCACTGTTCACTATCATCATCCCTGGCAATGTAACTGGCTTACCAGTCCTTACAACAGGACTCCATCAGCATTATGAGATAAAAAGAATCAAAATAAAAGTTTTGAAAGATGAAAGTAATCTCATAGTAACCTCTAATTGGATATCACACACAAATAATCTAGAAAATCAATATTAACTAGGAAAGCATGGGCCCTAAGACATTGTTAGAAACCAGATTATACACTGCTGTACATACTCTGAAATATGATAGGAACATACTAATCATATTCTTTTAAAGTGTGACAGACAACTTTGTTGCCTTTGTTCAAATATAAAAGTGTCCTTTTGAAGACATGGGTTGAATTCTAAAGGATAATGACTGCTTTATTTTTATCAATTAAAGCTTCTCACTTGAAAAACAGAAGATTGCTGTCTTATGTAGACACTTGCAAAAAAATAATAATCATTGGTCTAGGAAAGTTATTTAAAGAAAACTTAAGAGTACCTGGCTAGAAAATTTAGAGGTGGAACTAGTACAATTTAAAAGGGAGAGTGGATTTTATTAAGTGTTTATTGTAACAAATCTGGTAAATATGTTTGTTGTTACACAGAAAAATCTTCAGTTTAAACGGTTCATTTAAAAATTTCTGTCAGGTGATTCATCATGAAATGTCTAGAAAGGATTTCTATTGTATGAAAGTTTCAATAGTTGTGTATTCAAAAATGGTATGCTAAATTTTGAGAATGAAGGTAGGAAAAAAGTGGTCTAAAATTAAAAAAAAAGTATTTTCTATTTTCTTTTGATGAGAACTTTTCAGTTTTACTCTTTTGGCAACTTTCAAATATGCACTATAATATTGATTGTAGTCATCATGCTATACATCACATCCCCGTGACTTATTTATTTTGTACTTTTGACCCCCTTTATGCATTTAACTCCCTAACCCATCTTCCCTTTTGTTTTGTGTATCTATGAGTTTTGTTTTGTTTTATTCATTATTTTGTTTTGTTTTGCTTCATTTTAGATTTTACATATAAGATACAGTATATGATATAGTATTTTTCTGATTTATTTCATTTAGCATAATACCCTCAAGTCTGTCCATGTTGCACATGACAAGATTTTATTATTTTTTAGGGCTCAGAAGTACTTCAGTGTGTATGTGTGTGTGACATCTTTATTCATTTATCATTTGATGGACACTTGCATTGTTTCCATATATTGGCTATTGTAAATATTTCTGCAGTTAACATAAGGGGTGCATATATCTTTTCAGATTTGTGTTTCCATTTTCTTCTGATATATACCCAGAAGTGAAATTGTTGGATCATATGATAGTTCTATTTTTAATTTTCTGAGGAATCTCCACACAGTTTTCCATAGTGGTTGAACCAATTTATATTTCCATTTAATAACACATTAAGGTTTCTTTTCCAAACAGCCTTTCCAACACTTGTTTTTTTCTTATCTTTTTGATACTCACTATACAGCATGTATGAAGTAATACCTCATTGTAGTTTTGATTTGCATTTCTCTGATGATGAGTGATTTGAACATCTTTTTATGTGCTTATTAGCCATCTGTATGTCTTCTTTGGAAAAAAAATGTCTGTTCAGATCCTCTACCCACTTTTAAATCAGATTGGTTGCTCTTTTTGGTATTGAGTTGTGTGAGTTCTTTATATATTTGGGATATTCGCTCCTTATCAGATATATGATTTGTGTATATTTTCTCCTGTTCATTAGGTTGTCTTTTCATTTTGTTGATGGCTTTCTTTCAGTGCAGAAGCTTTTTAACTTGATAGTTTCACTTGTTTATTTTTGCTTTTGTTGCCTTTACTTTTGGACATTTTAATCATAATGTGGCTTGGTGTGGATCTTTTAGGGTTGAACTTTTTTGGAACTTTCTGGGTTTTTTGAAACTGGATATCTGTTTTCTTCCCCAGATTAGTCAAGTTTTCAGCTGCTATTTTTTCAAATAATTTTTCTACCCCTTTCTCCCTTCTCCTTCTGGGACTCCTATAAATTCAAATATCGTCCTGCTTGATGCCATCCAGTGGTGCCTTATTCTCTCTTAACTTTAAAAAAAAATTTTTTTCTGCTCTCCTTGAGTAAACTTCTCTGCCCTGTCTTCTAGATTACTGATCCTTTCTTCTGCTTTGTTTAGTTTGCTGTTGAATCCATTGAGTCCATTTTTCAGTTCAGTTATTTTCTTTTTCAGATCTGTGACTTTTGCTTGGTACTTTCTTGTCTTTTCTGGCTCTTTGTTTAAGTTCTTACTGTATTCATCAACTCTTCTCCCAAGTTTGGTGAGCATTACTTTGAACTCTTTATCAGGTGAACTGCTTATCTCCATTCATTAAGCCCCCCCCCCCCAAGTTCTTGTTCTTTCATTTGGAAAAAAATCTTCTTTATTTCCTGATTTTGCTTAACGCTCTGGGTTTGTTTCTATGCATTAGATGAAACAGCTATCTCTCCCCATCTTGAAGGAGTGACCTTGCTTAGAAGATGAATCTTATCTTTTCAACCTTCCCCTAGCTCTTTCTTGTCTCTTGAACCTTTGTTGTGTATAAATAGCCTGATGATTTATCCTTGATAGGTCTCAGTTATTAAAGATGTGTGAAGACCTGTCATTATTCCAAAGGGAGGAATCTCATTCAGTACCCAATTTCAGGCTAATTGGAATCCAGATCATTATGCAGTAGCTTTTGACGTATGCAGATATGTACAGTTCTGTTAGACCATGGTTGTAAACCCTGCTGGCCTCTGAACTATGCGAACTGGGATGACTCTTGGGTGATAGTTGCAAAATTATGGCTCCATATGAATGTATAAACTCCTTTTTAATAGTACCAGTGAACTGTAGTGGGCCTGGAGGAGAGTGCAAAGATCCAGTTCCTCAGCCTATGTTCCCTGTGAGCACGTCTGTAGCCGCTAGATGTATGGCAAATCTGAAGTTTGCCCCTCAGATTGAAGCTCCAAGACAAGTCAATAGGCCTTTATCACAGAAAGACTTGATGTGTCAATCTGCTTGCCATCCCCAGGGCAATACACTGGGGATGGTAGCCTGCGAAGAACTGTTTTCTCTGATTGTTTAAGTCCCAGGAGAGCCAGGAACATAAATCTCCCTGACCCCTCAGAGCCATGCAGTCAAGGAGCATCCCCTGTGTGGACTGCATGTTTCCATCAACTTCTCCAGAGCTGTGGGAAAGCACAGGGCCAGGGTGTGCTTGCTGTGTTCAATGAGGGAGTGGAAGAGCATCTGGCTGGGGCATACCCAGTAGTGCTGTCAAGATAGGGGAACACAAATACGGTGCCTCCCAGCACCTTCATCCCCAGAGAGTGTCCCGACAAACCCCTGCCTCTCTAGCAGATGCTTTAATATTAGCAAATTAATCTCTTTTTCATATAGTCTAGACGCTTTGCAAACTGCTGCTTTTGTGCTATTACCTGGGGTCATTAGTCTGCTTGTAGGTCCTTTAAAAGTATCTCATTTCTCTGTAGTCCTTGGGTCTCCTAATTGTTTGCCCTGTTGATTTTCAAATCAAGATGTTTTGGGGGCTTGTTTCTCTATTTCAGGTTCTATGGGTTTGGGTGCCTGACGTGGGGCACAAACTCCTCATTCCTCAGGAGGAAAACTCTGGATTTGGGAGATCCTCCCAACTGTTGCTGTTAAGGGCATTGGATTTTTGGTGGGACTGTATCTCTGCCTCTCCTACTCATCTCAATTTGTCCCTCTTACCATTTGTAAAGGATCTGTTTAGCTAGTTTTCAGGTCTTTTTCCGAAGGAGTTGTTCCATATGTGGCTACAGATTCAGTATGTCTGTGGGAGGAGGTGAGTTCAGAATCTTCCCATATTGCCATCTTACACTGCCTTAAAACAAAGTGATTAACCTTCATCTGGGGAAGACAACAGTTGGTTTTTTTTTTTTTTTTTTGTCTTTCTGAATAACTGAAGGCCACCAAGTCATGAGTATTTTCAGCTGATTAACTTTTTGTTTACATTTTGTTTTACTTGCCAAATTATCCCACATACAATCTCTAAAGCCCCTAAACTACTTGTCATATAAAAGTTATTTGTCAGTTGGCTATTTGAAACTTAGGATACATTTTTCTCCTAAAATAATGTTATAAATAGTTGCTTGGTCTTAAATCACAGTTTCTAAAAATAAAATACGTTGTTAATATACAGTAATGGTGATAAAGACTTAGGATATGAGACCCCAGAGCGTTTGGATTTGATTTAAGAGAGGATGAGTTTCCTGTTGTATTTGTGGGTCCTAGCTAATCTTGGGGAATGTCAAAAGGAAAATAAAAGTTTGTTTTTAAAATATACCTACCTTCATTTTATCCCTCTCTTGTAACTGCTTAATGTCTGTTTTTCATAAATATTCAGCATCCTTAGCCATTTAATTTATAAACGACTCAAAGCTAACTTACATTACCCTCTGAGTATCAAACGTGTTTATTTCTTTTGTACTAAAATCTACTAGGTATTATCTAGAAAGTGACCAGATGCCAAAACTCTTACCAAGTTGTAAATGATATTTATAGTTTTGAATGGTAAAATGTGAGAAGGATGCTACTCTAGTCTAGTTATTTGTTAGCGTGAATCTGTGCAGCACCTCTTAATGATTGCATGATGTTAGGCAGGTTTCTTTCCATGCTTGAGTTTCTGCATATCAAATATCAAATAATAATAGTGACATTCTGCCTTATCTTTTTGGGAGTAGTAAATGGTATACTCTAATACTACTCTTAGAACTGTACATAAAGTAGGGTAAATATCAATAAATGTGAACATTTACTCTAAATAAAAGCCTTTAATTTGTGAAATCCCATTGTACCCAGTACAGTTCAATGAAAATAAGAGGATGGCTAGAGGAAAATTTTGATCAAGAGATAACAAACTCAGATTATCTTTGCCTGGGAATAGTTCTTCTAAGCTTTTCAGAGCTTCTTTGTTTTCTTGGCTCTCCTTAAAGGTTCATTTAGTATTATGAAACAGTAGGTTCTGCATTAGTTTCTTATTGCTACTATAACAAATTACCACAAACTTAGTGGCTTAAAACAACAGATATTTATTATATTACAATTGTAGTGGTCAGAAGTCCACACTTGGATCTACATTCCGTGGCTCATGATTCTTCCAACAATGCCATTAGCTTCTATTAACCCATCTCTTTATTATGATTTTTACCTCTTGCTTCCCTCTTATAAGGGCCATAGGGATTACATTGGGCCACCCTAGATAATCCAAAATAATATCCCCATCTCTGGATCCTTAAATTAATCGTATCTGTGAAGTCTTTTTTGCCATTAAAGGTAACATATTTACAGATTCGGAGGACTAGAATGCAGACATCTTTGTGGGTCCATTTCTCTCTCTGCCACAGTTCCGTTAAAGCAGATGAGGAGAATACAAAATGACTGAAGCCTTCATAACTATCTTTTTTAATGTATAACAGATTTAGTAATATTCCTTCAACATTTACTCTCCTAAGTAAATGGGAACCATATTCAAACTGAAGTTTTCTCTTTCTCTAAAACCCTTGCTTTTTCCATGTTAGTAATTAACTATAAGTGATTTTTTGAACACATTCTAAGAGCAATAGTTCCTAATTTTAGACTGTACTGGTTTATCTGTCTATGCCGATGGAGATAATTCAGTAAAATAGGGTTCATATAAGAGTTATTTGAAAACTAACTTCGGAGTGAATGAAACCATATAAGCTCCACCACTAGTAATAGAATAGCTTTGAATAAATAATGCACTGTCCTCTCTCATCTCCCACTTCAGTACATGTGAGTGATTTAAAAATATTTTCAATACTCTAAACCCTAAGACAACAGGTGCCACACCTATCTTAATCAAATGTGTATGTCCATAGCCTTGCACAGTAGATGCGCAATAAGTATTTCTTGAATTAGTATCTTCTCTCTACCTCATAGGCCATAGCGTAATACATTTATAAGTAATACAAAATGTTTAAATGGTAAGTCTTATGGTCTGTACATACTGATTTTTCCATTTCACATTAAAATATCTTAAGGACTGTAATATTACATGAATCTTGGAAGTTAGAGCCGATTGTCCAGCTATATTCCTAAGAGAATTGAAAGTTTGAACAATTAATTGTTAAGTGTTTAAAGAATCATATGAAAATAAAAAGCAACATATTTTAGTAAGGTTGAAAGGTATGTGAAAAGAAATAGGAAGGAAAAAATGTGAATGAAAGCTGAATAGAATTCCCAATTCCTTTCTAATATACTGTAATGTTGATAAAAATAACCAGGAACTGATAGGGGAGTTAAAATAGAGACTAGAGCCTGGGTAATATTGGGAGATGGGAGAAAAGGCTCAGAAATGTAGTTGAATGAATAAAGAAGAAATAGTGTGTGTGTGTGTGTGTGTGTGTGTGTGTGTGTGTATTATATATTCCACTGTGTGTGTAAATATTCCACAGTGGAATATTACTCAGCCACAAAAAGCATGAGATTTTTGTCATTTGCTACAACATGTTTGGACTTACAGGGTATCGGCTAAGTGAAGTGTCAGTCAGAGAAGGACAAATACCATATTATTTCACTCATATGTAGAATTTAAGAAAAAAAAACAACTGAACAAATAGAGGAAAAAAGAGACAAACTCAAATACAGAGAACAAACTGTGATTGACACGGAGGAGAGGTGGGTGGGTGGAGAGAGAAAATATCTAAAGGAGATTAAAAGTATACTTAAGATAATGAGCACTGAGTATTGTATAGCAATGTTGTATAATATTGTACACCTGAAACTAATATAACACTGTATGTTAATTATATTTCAGTTTAAAAAAAAAAAACAGTGATCAGGAACAGCTAGGTAGGTTATAATAAGGAGAGCCAACCTGGGTAATATTTGGGAGATGGGGGAAAAGGTGTAGAAATAAAGTTTGAATTTTGTCTTAAATCTGTTCTAATGATAGATTTTCTAAGGAGATAGGTACTTTGTGTTTTGAAAAATGAATTTCACATTTACACCATTCTTGTAGTAGTCATAGTAAAATTTTCATAAAAAAGTTATGTGTTACTGAATCACATTAACTACATATTATTCATACATGAGAACATGTTCTACTTCAGGTCAACTGTCTAGTTGGACTTTTTATACTTCTGAATTCCATTATGAGAATACAGCAGTCTATTCTTCCAAGAAATGAAAAGAAAGAAATGATAATTTTGTACAACCCTAAAATGATTTTTTTTGTTGTTTTTCATGAGAAAGATATATTTAAGAATATTATTCCTGACTCACTTGCCCAGGAGTTAGCCTCAGTGACAATCAACTAGGGGTGGGATGAGAAAAGTTGAAGTCTTGCTTTACCCAGAAAGAGCCCTAGGCTAGGAGCTGAGGAGAGTGAAAGCCCTGGGAACCATTTCCAGAGTCTTTAAATGATTGTTTTTTAAAAATAATTTTCACCAGTCCTACCTTGGAGTGGGTCAACAGAGCTCCTTATCCTGTCATACTGAAAGTTGATCCAGTCCTACATATATTTCTTAATGTGTTCTTGTTAGTTTAAATTACAAAAATAGCACAAGTTTTTATAAAACATTTCAATAATATAGAACTTTGTGAAGTAATAAAATTATACTCCCTTCCAGCCAATTCTGCTCCTTAGGAAAAACCACTGCTAGGTTAAAGTTAATAATTAAGTTTTAAAATGGCATAAAATAAATTCTACAGGAACAGATGCCCCTTGTAAACAGCATGTGACACCTTTGTTTTAACCTTCTTAAACGTTAGTTCCACAGCTGTATTGTCTAACTTGGGCCTCAGGCACAAAAGCTGTACCTTGTGCATGGGACTGTACCTGTGCTACCTGTCTCAGTATTTGACTTGTTTCCATAAATTTTAATGAAATCGAAGGGCCATTTCTTAGAACTCATCTTACTTGATTGACCAGCAGTACTTCATAGAGTTGAACACTTTCTTTCCTGAAAATGCTTTCCATTTCCTGCTGACCCACAAATTGCCTGATTTTCCTTCTATTTTTATGGCTACTCCTTCTTAGTCAACTTTATTGGTTGCTATTCATTTATCTATAAATTTTAAAAGTTCTAAGAATTAGTCCTTTGAATCTCTTTTCTGTCTACACTTAATCCTTTTCTAATCCTTTTCCTTTTCATTCAGCCAGGTAGATTTAAATGCTGTCTGTACACTGATGATTCACAAATGTTCATTGCCAGACCTCTCACCTCTTCCTGAATTCTAAACATACATCTTAGTTGTTTAATGGGGATCTCAAAATTCACATATTCAAAACCGAGTTCTTGATATCATACTTCCCTCAACCAGCTGTTTCCATAGACTTCTCTATCTCAGTAAATGGCAACACTGTTCTTCAGTTATTCAGATCACAAATCATGGACTTACCTCATTCTGTCATACCCCATTTGTATTCAGTTCTTTGGCAGGTCCTGTTGCCTCATCTTCAAAATTATATTCAGATTGGTGACCACATCTCATTAATTCTATTGCCAGCATTCTGGTACAAGTTACCACCATTTCTCTTATTGAATATAACTAGGATCCCAACAGTAAATATATATAATACTCAAATATGATAGTTAAAAGTTTTCTTTACAAAGACATTTTACATAAGTATGAGTTTTAAGAAAATCAGAACTGGAGCTAGTAGCAGCTAGGTAATTTTCATTCCTGAGCCTGGGAGACTAATTTTATGGATTGACATGTCTTCCCAGTGGGGACAGGGCAGGGGGAAGATACTGAAGTCCTAATCCCTGGTACCTATGAATGTGACTGACTTTCTTTGGAAAAAGGTTCTTTGCAGATAAATAAGTTAAGATGAAGTCATTAGGATGGGGGCTTCATTCCAGATGACTGGTATCCTTATAAAAACTGGAAATTTGGACACAGAGTTGACATGTGCTGAGGGAAAACAATGTGAAGACACAGGGATAACATCATCTGTAACCAGAGAACACCGAGGGTACTGGAAATTAGAAGAGAGTTATGGAATAGGTTTTCCTTCATGGCCCTCTGAAGGAACTAACCCTGCTGACACTTTGATTTAGGCTCCCATCCTAAGAAAAGTGAGACAATAAATGTTGTTATGTAAGCCTTTCAGTTTGTGGTACTTTATTAGGACAGCTACTAATGAGGATAACTGGACTAACCCAGAAGTTTAGAAAGTTGATTTAATTTGGTAGATTTGAAAGGATCAGTGACCTTTCATTGAATAATATGACCAGGCATAGGCAAGCTCTAAACCCAAGGAAATACTGACATGTCTTCCTTCCTCTGATCTCTTCCCAGATTTTCCTGGGAACTCTGCTGGTCGAGTATACACAGGTCAGCTTCCTACTGGAGAGAAAAAGGTGAAAAGGGTAGAGAGTACAGGTGGAAGGACAAAATGAAGCTGTCTGGGATGGCTTCCAGCTAGTCTCTCTTTCATCTTCTCTGTCTCCCACTACCTGTTGTCAATACAGCAGCGAGAGTGTCACCCTCTATGTAAATGCTCATGTCATTAAAAAAAAATTCCTTAAAAGGACCAGTACGGCCATACACATGTGGCTGGCCATTAATTCTAACCTCAGCTCCTAGTACTTTCTCCTTTGCTCATATTGTTCCAGCCAACTTGGCTGTCTCTTTCTACATTTATTTCCACTATTCAAAATATTCATCCTACAGATATCTGCATGACTTCCATTCTCCTTTCATTTAGGGATTTATTCAATAAGATCTCCTCAGACAAACATTTTATTTATTTATTTATTTATTTATTTCATTTAAATTCAATTAGCCCACTTATAGTGCATCATTAGTTTCTGATGTAGTGTTCAGATTCATCAGCTGTGTATAAGACAGAGTGTTCATCACTTCATGTGCCTTCCTTAATACCCATCACCCAGTTACTCCAATCCCCTCACACATCTCCCCTTCTGCAACCCTCAGTTTGTTTCCTGGAGTCAGGACTCTCTCAAGTTTGTCTCCCTCTCTGATTTCTTCCCATTCAACTTTCTCTCCCTTCCCCTATGATGCTCTGCACTATTTCTTATATTCCACATATAAGTGAAACCGTATGATAATTGTGTTTCTCTGATTGACTTACGTTACTTAGCATAATATCTTCCAGTTCCATCCACATCAATGTAAATGGTAGTTACCCATCCTTTCTGATGGCTGAGTAATATTCCATTGTATATATGAACCACATCTTTTTTTTTTAAATAATTTTTTATAAACATATAATTATATGTATTATTAGCCCCAGGGGTACAGATCTGTGGATCGCCAGGTTTACACACTTCACAGCACTCACCATAGCACATACCTTCCCCAATATCCATAACCCCACACCCTCTCCCTATACCCCTCCCCCCAGCCCTCCTCAGTTTGTTTTATGACATTAAGAGTCTCTTTTGATTTGTCTCCCTCCCAATCCCATCTTGTTTCATTTATTCTTTTCCTACCCCCCAACATCCCCCCTTTGCATCTCCACTTCCTCATATCAGGGAGATCATTTGATACTTGTCTTTCTCCAATTGAATTATTTCACTAAGCATAATACTCTCTAGTTCCATTCACATTGTCACAAATGGCAAGATTTCATTTCTTTTGATGGCTGTATAGTATTCCATTGTATATATATACCACTTTTTCTTTATCCATTTGTCTGTTGATGGACATCTAGGTTCTTTCCATACTTTGGCTATTGTGGACATTGCTGCTATAAACATTTGGGTGCACATGCCCCTTCAGATCACTACGTTTGTATCCTTAGGGTAAATACCCAGAAGTGTGATTGCTGGGTCGTATGGTAGCTCTATTGTTAACTTTTTGAGGAACCTCCATGCTGTTTTCCAGAGTGGTTGCACCAGCTTGCATTCCCACCAACAGCCTCGCCAGCATCTGTCATTTCCTGACCTGTTAATTTTAGCCATTCTGACTGATGTGAGGTGGTATCTCATTGTGGTTTTGATTTGTATTTCTCTGATGCCTAGTGATATGGAGCACTTTTTCATGTGTCTGTTGGCCATCTGGATATCTTCTTTGCAGAAATGTCTGTTCATGTCCTCTGCCCATTTCTTTTTTTTTTTTTTTTTAATATTTTATTCATTCATTTGACAGGGAGAGAGATCACAAGTAGGCAGAGAGGCAGGCAGAGACAGAGGAGGGGGAAGCAGGCTCCCCGCTGAGCAGAGAACCCAATGTGGGGCTCGATCCCAGGACCTTGGGACCATGACCTGAGCCGAAGGCAGAGGCCTTAAACCACTGAGCCACCCAGGTGCCCCCTCTGCCCATTTCTTGATTGGGTTGTTTGTTCTTTGGGTGTTGAGTTTGCTAAGCTCTTTATAGATTTTTGATACTAGTCCTTTATCTGATACATAGTTTGCAAATATCTTCTCCCATTTTGTCAGGTGTCTTTTGGTTTTGTTAACTGTTTCCTTTGCTGTGCAAAAGCTTTTGATCTTGATGAAGTCCCAATAGTTCATTTTTGCCCTTGTTTCCCTTGCCTTTGGCGATGTTCCTAGGAAGAAGTTGCTGCGGTTGAGGTCGAAGAGGTTGCTGCCTGTGTTCTCCTCAAGGATTTTGATGGATTCCTTTCTCACATTAAGGTCCTTCATCCATTTTGAGTCTACTTTTGTGTGTGATATAAGGAAATGGTCTAGTTTCATTTTTCTGCATGTGGCTGTCCAAGTTCCTCAACACCATTTGTTGAAGAGGCTGTCTTTTTTCCATTGGACATTCTTTCCTGCTTTGTCGAAGATTAGTTGACCGTAGAGTTGAGGGTCTATTTCTGGGCTCTCTATTCTGTTCCATTGATCTATGTGTCTCTTTTTGTGCCAGTACCATATTATCTTGATGATGACAGCTTTGGAATAGAGCTTGAAGTCTGGAATTGTGACGCCACCAACTTTGGCTTTCTTTTTCAGTATTCCTTTGGCTATTCAAGGTCTTTCCTGGTTCCATATAAATTTTAGGATAATTTGCTCCATTTCTTTGAAAAAAAAAAAAAAGGATGGGATTTTGATAGGGATTGCATTAAATGTGTAGATTGCTTTAGGTAGCATAGATATTTTCACAATATTTGTTCTTCCAATCCATGAGCATGGGACATTTTTCCATTTCTTTGTGTCTTCCTCAATTTCTTTCATGAGGACTTTATAGTTTTCTGAGTATAGATTCTTTGCCTCTTTGGTTAGGTTTATTCCTAGGTATCTTATGGTTTTGAGTGCAGTTGTAAATGGGATTGACTCCTTAATTTCTCTTTCTTCTGTCTTGTTGTTGGTGTAAAGAAATGCAACTGATTTCTGTGCATTGATTTTATATCCTGACACT
Source organism: Taxidea taxus jeffersonii (assembly GCA_003697995.1). Lineage (NCBI taxonomy): Eukaryota > Metazoa > Chordata > Mammalia > Carnivora > Mustelidae > Taxidea > Taxidea taxus. The sequence goes on from RCUC01159483.1 coordinate 25,198, forward strand.
TTACTGAATTCCTGTACAAGTTCTAGCAGATTTGGAGTGGAGTCTTTTGGGTTTTCCACATGTAGTATCATATCATCTGCAAAGAGTGATAGTTTGACTTCTTCTTTGCTGATTTGGATGCCTTTAATTTTTTGTTGTTGTTGTTGTCTGATTGCTGAGGTAAGGACTTCTAGTACTATGTTGAATAGCAGTGGTGATAATGGACATCCCTGCCGTGTTCCTGACCTTAGTGGAAAAGCTCTCAGTTTTTCTCCATTGAGAATGATACTTGTGGTGGGTTTTTCATAGATGGCTTTGATAATGTTGAGGTATGTGCCCTCTATCCCTACACTTTGAAGAGTTTTGATCAGGAAGGATGCTGTACTTTGTCAAATGCTTTTTCAGCATCTATTGAGAATATCATATGGTTCTTGTTCTTTCTTTTATTATGTATTGTATCACATTGTTTGATTTACGGATGTTGAACCAACCTTGCAGCCCTAGAATAAATCCCACTTGGTTGTGATGAGTAATCCTTTTAATGTACTGTGGGATCCTATTGGCTAGTATTTTGGTAAGAATTTTTGCATCTGTGTTCAACAAGGATATTGATCTGTAATTCTCTTTTTTGATGGGATCTTTGTCTGGTTTGGGGACCAAGGTGATGCTGTCCTCATAAAATGAGTTTGGAAGTTTCCTTTCCATTTTGATTTTTTGGAACAGTTTAAGGAGAATAGGAATTAATTCTTCTTTTAATGTTTGGTAGAATTCCCGTGGGAAGCTGTCTGTCCCTGGGCTTTTGTTTGTTTGGAGATTTTTGATGACTGTTTCAATCTCCTTAATGGTTATGGGTCTGTTCAGGTTTTCTATTTCTTCCTCATTCAATTTCAGTAGTTTATGTGTCTCTAGGAATGCATCCATTTTTTCCAGATTGTCAAATTTGTTGGCATAGAGTTGCTCATAGTATGTTCTTATAATTCTTTGTATTTCTTTGGTTTTGGTTGTGATTGCTCCTCTTTCATTCATGATTTTATTTTTTTGGGGGTCCTTTCTCTTTTCTTTTTGATAAGTCTGGCCAGGGGTTTATCAATCTTATTAATTCTTTCAAAGAACCAGCTCCTAGTTTCGCTGGTTTGTTCTATTGGTTTTTTTGGTTTCTATTTCATTGATTTCTGCTCTGATCTTTATTATTTCTCTTCTCCTGCTGAGTTTAGGTTTTCTTTGTTGTTCTTTCTCCAGCTCCTTTAGGTGTAGGGTTCGGTTGTGTATTTGAGACCTTTCTTGTTTCTTGAGAAAGGCTGGTATCGCTATATATTTTCTTCTCAGGACTGCCTGTGCTGTGTCCCACAGATTTTGAACCGTTGTGTTTTCATTACCATTTGTTTCCATGAATTTTTTCATTTCTTCTTTAATTTCCTGTTTGGCCCATTCATTCTTTAGAAGGATGCTGTTTAATCTCCATGTATTTGGGTCCTTTCCAACTTTCCTCTTGTGATTGAGTTCTAGCTTCAGAGCACTGTGGTCTGAAAATATGCAGAGAATGATCCCAATCTTCTGATACTGGTTGAGACCTGATTTATGACCCAGGATGTGATCTATTCTGGAGAATGTTCCATGTGCACTAGAGAAGAATGTGTATTCTGTTGCTTTGGGATGGAATGTTCTGAATATATCCCTGATGTCCATCTGGTCCAGTGTGTCTTTTAAGGCCTTTATTTCCTTGTTGATCTTTTGCTTGGATGATCTGTCCATTTCAGTGAGGGGAGTGTTAAAGTCCCCTACTGTTATTGTATTATTGTCGATGTGTTTCTTTGATTTTTTTATTAATTGGTTTATATGTTTGGCTGCTCCCATGTTAGGGGCATAGATATTTAAAATTGTTAGATCTTCTTGTTGGACAGACCCTTTGAGTATGATATAGTGTCCTTCCTCATCTCTTATTATAGTCTTTGGCTTAAAATCCAATTGATCTTATATAAGGATTGCCACCCCAGCTTTCTTTTGATGTCTATTAGCGTGGTAAATGGTTTTCCAGCCCCTCACTTTAAATCTGGAGGTGTCATTGGATCTACAATGAATTTCTTGTAGATAGCATATTGATGGTTTTTGTTTTATCCATTTTGATACCCTGTGTCTTTTGATTGGGGCGTTTAGCCCGTTTACATTCAGGGTAACTATTGAGAGATATGAATTTATTGCCATTGTATTACCTGTGAAGTGACTGTTACTGTATATTGTCTCTGTTTCTTTCTGATCTACTACTTTTAGGCTCTCTCTATGCTTAGAGGACCCCTTACAATATTTCCTGTGGAGCTGGTTTGGTGTTTACAAATTACGTTATTTTTTGTTTGTCCTGGAAGCTTTTTAATCTGTCCTTCTGATTTCAATGATAGCCTAACTGGATATAGTATTCTTGGCTGCATGTTTTCCTCGTTTAGTGCTCTGAATATACCATGCCAGTTCTTTCTGGCCTGCCAGGTCTCTGTGGATAAGTCTGCCAATCTAATATTTTTACCATTGTATGTTACAGGCTTCTTGTCCAGGGCTGCTTTCAGGATTTTCTCTTTGTTGCTAAGATTTGTAAATTTTACTATTAGATGATGGAGTGTGGACCTATTCTTATCGATTTAAAGGGGTTCTCTGCACCTCCTGGATTTTGATGCTTGTTCCCTTTGCCATATTAGGGACATTCTCTACATTCTCTCCAATATACCTTGTGCTTCCCTCTCTCTTTCTTCTTCTTCTGGAATCCCAATTATTCTAATGTTTCATCTTATGGTATCACTTATTTCTCGAATTCTCCCCTCATGGTCCAGTAGTTGTCTCTCTTTTGCTCAGTTTCTTTATTCTCTGTCATTTGGTCTTCTATATCACTAATTCTTTCTTTTGCCTCATTTATCCTAGCAGTAAGAGCCTCCATTTTTTTATTGCACCTCATTAATAGCTTTTTTTATTTCAACTTGGTTAAATTTTAATTCTTTCATTTCTCCAGAAAGGACTTTTATTTCTCCGGACAGGGTTTCTCTATCTTCCATGCTTTTTTTGAGCCCAGCTACTACCTTGAGAATCATCATTCTGAACTCTAGATTTGACATATTACCAATGTCCACATTGATTATGTCCCTAGTCTTTAGTACTGCCTCTTGTTTTTTTTTCTGTGGCGAGTTTTTCCACCTTGTAATTTTATCCAGATAAGAATATATGAAGGAGCGAATAAAATACTAAAAGGGTGGCAAAGACCCCAAGAAAATTTGCTTTAACCAAATCAGAAGAGACCCTAAATCATGGGGTGGAGAAAGAGGATAAAAAGAAGCTCAGAAAAAAAAAAATTAATAAAAGAAAACAAATAAAAAATATAAAAATAAAAAAACTATATATATATATACATATATGTATATATATATATATATATATATATTAGACTGGTGACTAGAACAGGGTTACCCACTTAATTTGGGGAGTATTTTCGTCTCTTAGAAGAAACTACCTCCCAAAATTTTAAAGAATGAGAAACATATATAAGGGTAAATACAATGAAGGTATGGAATATGACTAAAAAGATGAAAAAAAATTTTTTTAATTTTTGAAAAAAGAGTTGATAAATTGGTTGGGAGAATAAAGAAACAGAAAGTGGAGAGAATTTACTCAGGCTGGAGACTAGAACAAGTCCAGTGCTAGATTTAGGGTGTATTTTGATCTATTAGAAGAAGTTGTACCACAAACTTTTTAGAAGAGAAAACCTTATGTGTATATAAAAAATAAAGTTAGATACAATGAAGGGAAAAGTATGAATATAATAATGAAGGTTGAAAGAGGATTATTTTTTATGAAAAAACTAGATAAGCTAGTTAAAAAACGTTAAAAGAGTAAAAGGTAAAAGTTAAAAAAACGTTAAAATAGTTTTACTTAAGTTAAAAAATGTAAAAAAGGAAAGGGTAAAAGTTAAGAAAAATTTAGTGGAAGAAAAAAGAATAAAATTTAAAAAAAAAATTAACTCTGCAAGAGTAAAGAATCATGGGAAGAAAGCCATGAAATTCATGCTTTGCTTTCTCCTCCTCTGGAATTCCGCTGTTCTCCTTGGTAAGTGAACTTGGTTTTGGCCGGATTTCTTGTTGATCTTCTGGGGGAGGGGCCTTTGTACTGAGTCTCGAGTGTCTTTGCCCGAGGCGGAATTGCACCACCCTTACCAGGGGCCAGGCTAAGTAATCAGCTTGGGTTTGCTTTCAGGAGTTTTTGTTCCCTGAATGCTTTCTGTAGAGTTCTGGAGGATGGGAATGAAAATGGTGGCCTCCCAATCTCTGGCCTGGAGGAGCCGAGTGCTCAGGGCCCCTCTCCGCAGTGCACCCTTGGAAAAAGTGCTAAAGCACTCCTGTCGCCCTCGCCTTTGGCCGCGCTCAGAAAAAAGCACCCAGTCACTCCTGTCTCCCTGGCTTCCGGCTGCACTGCGACTTCACCCAGCCTGTGACCAAGCATCCCTGTCTCTGGCACACAGTTCTGCCTGGAGTGTCTGAACCTCGCAGATCCCTGAGCTCTTCCAGAGGTGTCTCCCCGGATCTTGTGAGGACCCCACTCACAGAGCAGTGGTCTGTGCCATGGATTATGGTTCAAGGTAACCCTGAGTTGAGAGCTCACTCCTCGCCTCTGTCTCGTTAGCTGGCTTTCCCGCTCTAATACCTGCGAGCTCTGCAACACTCAGACACCCCCCCATCCTTGTGTGACCCTGCGGGACCTGATGCCACGCTATCCTTGTGGGCTTCATCCTGGTTTAGCCTCTGGAACGATGTCCCTTAGTGGAGCACACTTTTAAAAGTCCTGATTTTGTGCTCTGTTGCTCAGCTGCTTGCTGGGAGCTGACCCCTCCCCATGCGGCCAATTTCCTGTTGCTTTGGATTCACTTCTCCGCTGGTCCTACCTTTCAGAAAGTGGTCGATTTTCTGTTTCTAGAATTGTTGCTTTTCTTCTCTTCAATCTCCTGTTGAATTTGTAGGTGTTTGGAATGTTTTGATAAGCTGTCTAGCTGATCTGCTACCTGATGTCGTCTCAGCCTGCTACTTCTCTGCCATCTTGACTCATGAACCACGTCTTTATCTGTTCATCTGTTGAAGGACATCTCGGCTCCTTCCACAGTTTGACTATTGTGGATATTGCTCCTATGAATGTTGGGATACATGTGCCCCTTTTTTTCACTATATCTGTATCTTTGGGGTAAATACTCAATAGTACAATTGCTGGGTCATAGGGTAGCTCTATTTTTAACTTCTTGAGGAAACTTCATACTGTTTTCCAGAGTGGCTGTACCAGGTTATATTCCCACCAACAGTATAAAAACGTTGCACTTTCTCCACATCCTCACCAATATTATTGTTTCCTGTTTTATTAATTTTAGCTATTTAAAACCCTTATTGTCCAAACACATTTTCTATTTCCCTTCTCTGTAGTGTTTATCACTATCTAAAAGTCAGTACACATCTTCCTTGATTTCAGTGGCACTACCTATTGATAAACCCATTGTAAATTTGAAAATATACGAAGTTGAAAATGTATTTAGTACACCTAACCTACCAATAATCATACTTTATGTACCTTAAATGTGTTTGGAACCCTTATATTGGCCTACAGTTGGGCAAAATCATTTCACACAAATCACATTTTATTTTAAGATGTAATTTATTGAATACTGCACTGAGAGTGAAAAACAGAATGGCTGTATGGGTTTAGAATGGTTTTAAGTGTGTGGATGTTTGCTTTCATGATCACATAGTTGACTGAAAGCTGCCACTCACTGCCGCTGCCCAGCATTACGAGAGAACTTCATATACATTAGCACTAACCTGGGAAAAGATAAAAAGTCAAAATTCAAAATTGGAAATGCTATTTCTAATTAATCTATATCACTTCTGTGCTATTGCAAAGTCAAAAAAGCCTAAGTTGAACCATCATAAGTCAGGGACCATCTGTATATTTTATCTATTTTTGCTATTTATTGTCTCTTTCCTCCAGGAACCTGTAAGCCCTTCAGGGAAATGAAGCTTGTCTACTTTGTTCACTGCTGTACTCCAAGTGCCTAAAATAGTGCCTGCTTATAGTGCCTGCTTATAGGCTTTAGTAAATATATTTTTGAATGAATGAATATTTTATATTTTTGTTTTTATGTTCTCCTGTCTTATGAACTTAATCTTCTCTAGTAACTAGTTTTGTAATTATTATCATCTTATTATTTTCTAAGTCTGATATTTCTACCATCAGATTTTCTAGTATGAAGAGATCCAATGGAACAGATGGCTTTGTTGTAGCTGATGTTTAATGACTTGTAATGAATACAGAATCCCTAAAATCCAAATATATGCACAAATCCCATGTATGGTATCTTTATGATAAGCCTGCAACATTCCTTGATAATAAACAATGTGACTTCAAAGGGATTTTTTTCATGTTCTTTTAAGTTGGGGAACTGTTTTATCTTTGGTCTTTCTTTCCATTTCACCCTATTTAATGTATTAAACTGTGCTCCTTAAGTGTAAAAAACAATGGCAGACAGTATTTATTGTTTTGTTCAAAACTATTTTGAAAAATTTGGTGAGGAACATTGTATTTCAGCACACATTTCTTTTGGAAGAAGAAAATGTAAACAACCAGTACTGCCAAATTGTACTGTCAACTTCATGTATTACTATAAAGAAAGAATAATGCTATTTTTATTGCTATTCTCTATGTAGATCTGATACAATAGATCCTAGGTAAATACATTATTACTAAAAACCTACAGGAGTTGACAATTTAAAATACCACTCTTCTTTGCCAGGACTTTGAACCCCAGTATAGATTATTATACTGATTTTGTGGCTAATAATCCTTGCTGTTTCTTTCTTCTTCTCAGTGTTCTTATTGGCCTTTTGTCTTTTTTATTCTAATACAAATCACTCTTATGTTTCAGAGTCCCTGCCTCTAAAATGTAGATCCTTATAACTGTCTTATGCTGTGTCTGTACAAACATTTGGGCTTTCCAGAGGTGACACTGTGTGTTCTTTTTACAGAAAAAGAATTGGAATTAGAAAACACAAAGCAAACAGCATCTATAGCTTTTAAGTAAATTTTTGATGGCTCAAAGTTTATAAAAAATTTACATTTTCAGTGAAACCCAGAAAAATTTTCTAGGTGATGTGATAATCATACAGAAAAAAGAAATTGGTTCTTCTTTGGAACAAAAGTTGATTCCTTTTAACAACATAATAAGGTTAACAGGTCATAGATGCTTATGTTCTTAAATTAAACTAATTGGCTTTGGTAACAGAATAGTGTTCATAACAGTGTTTTCAGCAAGGCATCCTTCTATGAGAAAGAGAAGAAAGTCTTGATTTTTCTTCTCTTTGAGTTTCTTTTCTTTCCCAGATACTAACCTCCACCAGCCCCTCAAATTATCAGTTGCTTCTCTCTACACACCCTATAAAACTTCCTTTCTCTCTTTCATTCTGGATAATCATAAATTCCAAGAATATGGTTTGCATACTCCCTTTGCCTGTTGCCCTTGTGTTTTTTCTAAAGATATGAATTAAAAATTTTCTCAGTTCATCTATAAACTTGAAAGCAATCTACTTACAATTAAATGAGGGATACTTGTCCCTCAACATCTTTGGCAGTCATATTTGGTTTAGAGAAGACAGGGTGGGGTGCTTAAAATGTTATTTAAATTGAATTCTGATATAAGATCCTTTTCTATGGTCTCCAAGGCACAGATGGAAGCACAATCACATATTGAAAACCTTTCCTAAGGCTGTGACCTTGAATGTCTCTTCAAAAAAACGAAACAACTAATTTAAAAATGAAATGCAAATTTGATTTGTGATTTTTATGCCCTATATCCATGCATCTCACAGAAAAAAATGTCATTTAACTGAACTCAATTTTTTATAATGAAAATTACTTAAAGTGGTATAAATATGGTATAGTTTTTGAATATACCAAATTCTTGTATGGTCAGTTGTTTTGGTATACAGGTCATAAGGATGACATACAGAAGAACAAAGAAGTTTCCCATTTTTAAAATAGAACACTTATTAAACAGAGCCCCACTTAAAAGGCAGTAAGTAGATGCAAACAAACCCATTTTAAAGTAGCTGTAAAAGAAGGTTATGAAGATATTTATTATTCCACATATTTGCCATTTATCCTTCAGCTTCAAGGGCAATGCTTGCTGCTCAGCCTTAAATCTGCAAAAGTCATGTGTATGAAGAAATGGACATGATTGCTCATTGTAGGCTAAGTTGCAGCCTAAGTCTTAAAGGCACACATTTGTAAAGTTCAGAGCACTCTGAAGTGTCAGTTGGCATGTGCTTGATGAAGCAGCTCAGCGAGAAAGCCAGCTGGCCTGCAGTCATACTAACTGCAAAATAAACAATTAATACCAAAGAGTATATATTCACATATTCAAAAGAGCAGTTTAATCCCATGGAACCCCTTATTGTGCTACTCTCAAGCATTTGGGGTGACAGGTGCCATAAGTTAGCCTTTTGAGTAACAGCAAGTAATTGTAAAAAGAGAATGAACAGAACAAGCTTGCAAAGAACAAACATAAGGCAGGAAGGGTGGGTGGTGTCAGAGAGAAAACTGAGGGGAAGTCTCTTTTTAAGTATGAAACTTTTAAGCTGTTCTCATAATTAGAAAGCACATAGAATACTTGGATATACTTTTTAAAAAAAAATCTATTGCCAGAAAATTATGAATGAGATGACATATTTACTGTTGAAATAGGCATTTCTCAGTATGGATATAATACTTTTCATTTTGTAGTATTAACACAAAACTGGGAAGTGAAAAATACTGATAGAGCACACTTGTAGAGCACTCATATTTAAAATTTTGTAAAATAAAGTATAGCACTTTAGAGAATTTAAGGTGAAGCTATATCTCTTCTCTCTGCAGTTGTATCTAAAGTGTGCCAAAATATGTAGAAAACTGAATAGGAATATGGCATATTTTCCCCTATATTTATTTCCAATAACTAGCATACATACCACTTCATGACAATTAATGTAGCACTGTGGTTAAAACTATGCCAAAAAAAATAAACAAAACTCTGAGCAGTTGAATATTAAACTTATCCAAACCTAAGGGTTCTCACCCAAAATTTGGTATAATAAGCCAGCTTCATAAAGATTTTGTGAGGCTTAAAGTAGAAGTTTTAAACCTTTTGAAAAGATTTACTTATTTATTTCAGAGAGAGAGAGGGAGTACATGCATATGTACAAATGGATGACTTGGGGGTGGGGCAGAGAGAGAAAAAATTTCCAGCAGACTTCCCGCTGAGCTCAGAGCTGGACCCTAACCCCTGGGCTCCACTTCACAAACCCATGATCATGACCTGAGCTAAAATCAGGAGTCAGATGCCTAACTGACTGAGCCACCCAGGTGCCCCAATAGTTTTAAGCTTTTAAGTATTTGGTACAGTTATTAGCACATGTTGTGATCAGTAAATGATAGATGCTATTATGTGAAAGCATGTTAAATTATACATTTCAACTTGGATGTCAAATTATTATAGGTAGGCACACTTGGGTGGCTCAGTCGGTTAAGCCACTGCTTTCGGCTCAGGTCGTGATCCCATGGTCCTGGTATCGAGTCCCGCATCGGGCTCCCTGATTAGCGAGAAGCCTGCTCCTTTCTCTGCCTCTGCCTGCCACTCTGCCTGCTTGTGTTCTCTCTCTCTCTCTGACAAATAAAAAAAAGTAAAAGTCTTTTAAAAAATTACAATAGATAAAAATTCCATAGAGAAGTACCGTATTGGACTATACATTTTCAAGTGATATAAAGGAATACACAGTTGTAAAATTCCCAGTTGTAAAATTCACAAGGAGTGGATAAAAGGGGCAATAGAAGGGAGATTTGTGAAGAGATTTGTTTTGGATACAGTTGCTGAACTGCTTTGAGTCTCATACACACCTCCATTAGATATAGGTTGAGTTGTTTCCTTCTAATTTCAATCCTTATGTGCACTAATTTCAAAAGAGCAAATCTGAAAGCTCGATGTGTGCTGCAGGAAATATGGAAGCACATTGACTGCAGTGTTTGACCAACATGTGAGATAACTTAAGGCTCACACAGCCTGAAGCCACAGTGTAGAGAGGGCTACTGCTATTTCAAGAAGCTAGTGATCAAACTGCTATTGGTGAATAAAAGGGCACCATCTCCAGGGATTAGTTGTGCAATACCTGGTAGAGTGTAGGTATGTATTAAAAGGGATCTTGTCCAAAATGGTCTCTACTAGACAATGCAGGGCCCCCAGAAAGGAATCTATGATAGGTGGACCTATGGAAAAATCTGAGGCTGATGTGATGCCAGATCAGTCAGCCAAAGCAAAAGTGTCACGTACAGTAAGAGTAGTCCATCAGGAAAATTTCTTAAGAATCTACTAAAATTACTGCAAGAGAAAAGTTCAGTCTTAATTATTAGCCATTCCCAGAGGGTATAGAATTCTGTTAAAACAGTCACATGAGAACTTTGCATATTCCTTTCTCTCATCCCTTCCTCTGTTCCAATTCCAAGGAGCCAGAAACTATGTGCATACATTAGAGTAGGCGAGTTCACATTACAGTAACAAATAAATCCTAAATCACATTGGCCTAAAACAAAAATCTTATGTTCTTATTTGTGTCCCATGCCCTATACAACATTGTGGGAAGTCATTGCTTTATTGTACTTATTTGGGGATCCAGATAGATGGAGCTTGGACCTTCCCAAACATTGAAATTTTTACATAAAAGAGACTCAGGAAGAACTCACATCTTGTCCAGAACTAGATGGGCAACATTTTCAGTTGCATCTTGTCCAGAACTAGATTGGGTGGCCCACTTAATTACAATATGTCAAGAAGAATAATGCTATTTTGAAGGTTGAATGTGAGAAATATTTGATAAACATCACTAAAAATTTTATAATCTTCCCTTCTAACCAAAAATAATTTATATACTTTCTCATAGTAAAATATACCACCACCTTCTCAACAGGTGCCACCCCAAAGTCTTTCTCATTTTTGGCATCTAACTCGAAGTTTAAGATTCCTGGGTGATGACTAGTAGTCTCTACATCAGGTTTGAGGTTTGATGTGTTTTTTCTTGACATGGAAGACAGTGAACTAAGAAAGAAGAGTTATCTGCTATCCTCATAGCCAAATTACAACAGTAGAAGATGGGAATGGAATAACTGTAATAAAATTCCCATTTGGAAAAGTTCTTGCCTATGGAAGACTTAAAATTAGATGTTATAAATGCCCCCTGTCCTGATAATGGGGAATGGATGAGGCTCTGATTTTTGTCCCCCTCCCCAACCAAGTACCTGTATTTTTCTCTTTGGCCCCTGGATCCTCTGTTTCTTTTCCAGTAACCTTTGACAGTATCAGCAACAGGTATTAGGGAGTCTGTTCTTAAGGTTAAACAGATTACTCAGCATACCTCTTACCAATATATGTTAGGAGATACAAGGTCATTTTCAGTCTTGAGCATTCACAGTTTCCTTTAGAACAAGCTGATGGTATTTTTTTAAGATTTTATTTGACAGAGAGAGAGATATCACAAGTAGGCAGAGAGGCAGGCAGAGAGAGAGGGGGCAAGCAGGCTCTGTGCTTAGAGAACCCAACACGGGGCTCGATTCCAGGACCCTGAGATCATGACCTGAGCCTAAGGCAGAGGCTTAACTCACTGAGCCACCCAGGTGCCCCAGATGATGGTATTTTTGGCAGTAGCACTGTCTAAATGACATAGGGAACCTCTAGTGATTAGAATCCGGGATGTTTGATTTCAGTCATCTCCATGTTGCAATAGCCAGATTTTCCATTCCTTTCTAGAATATCCTTTAGATTTGCTATATTTCTATGTTTTCTCTCACTCTTGATTCTTCATCTCTCCAGAATTAATTACAGATACTTTGAACTTTTCATACATCTGTGGGAAAATCCCATCATTGGTTTCATCCCTGAGCCATCTTGTTTAATTCAAAGTAATTTGGTACCACAGTTTTAACTGAGTATTTTCTCTAAGACTAATTAAATGTATGTATGGTCTTAAGAATGCATTGTTTTGATCCTTGCTATAAGGCTAAATTGGAATCAACATTTATTACTCAAAGCCTTTCTTAGTTTAATCTTTTTACTAGTAAGTGATCTGGACGTTCCCAAATTTCAGGACTTTCTTAATTCCTCCTCATTCCTTTTGAAAAACCAGCTAATTCTATTCTGGTAAACATCTTCTTTATAGAAGTTTGCCAAACCCAGTTATCAGCAACCAACATACACTGATAATGTTGTTTTTCAACCTCATCCCTTTAAGCTACAAATTTATTAAGTAAATATCTTTCTAGTTATCATTAATTCAGTTGTCATTTCTAGGGTCCAGTATTGGTTTCTCCATTATTTGCCACATAGCCCCTAAACTACCGTGTGTGTGTGTGTGTGTGTGTGTGTGTGTGTGTTTTGTTCTTGTAGCACTCCTTATCCCATCAGAAGAGGTTGGATTATCTGGTCTAACAGTTAATTCCACAATCTCAGTGGTTTAGAAGAATAGTTTATTTCTTGTGCCCATTACATTTTCCTTATTAGTTCGTGTGCTGAGAGGGTAGGAAAGGAGTTCCTGTTCAGAAGAGACCCAAGGGAATCACTGTCTTGAATGTTGCTGTTCATTGCATATAAAAGAAAGAGAAATTTTGGAGGTATTTTTATCAACCATGTAACTCATGCTATTTCACACTTGGAGCTTATGGGCCAGAACTGTTGATGCAGTTCCACCCAGTTACAAAGGGGCTAAGAAATGCAGTTCGAACACGTACATTCAGATGGAAAGCTAGAAATATTGGAAAACAGTGCTGATGACTAAGGCAACAAGTTGTCAGCAGTCTTGAGGGAAAAGGAGATCATAATACCACCTCCAACACAACAAGTAGCCTTCAGGAACTTGGCCCTGGCTGGGGAAGGAAAGAAAATTTTTTTTTTTAAAGATTTTTATTTATTTATTTATTTGTCAGAGAGAGAGGAAGAGAGAGCGAACGAGCACAGGCAGACAGAGTGGCAGGCAGAGGCAGAGGGAGAAGCAGGCTCCCTGCCGAGGAAGGAGCCTGATGTGGGACTTGATCCCAGGACGCTGGGATCATGACCTGAGCCGAAGGCAGCTGCTTAACCAACTGAGCCACACAGGTGTCCCAAAGGAAAGAAAATTTAACTGTACATCAAGCTGAGTTTTGATGGAAACATTGTATTATTCATCCTAAGTCTCAGTTGATTCTAGGTGATAAAGGACTAAATATTATCCAATACGAGAAAACTGTGGATTGTTCTATCCATTGGTCCCACTGAATAAATTATAAAGTGACATTGGGAGACAGACAGATGTTCATTTTGATTACAAGTGTTGTGTCTGTTTGACATGCCATTTGCCATTGCCCACCTCTACTGTCATCAGCTGCACTTATGTTTATGAATACTTTAGATTGATAAAAATATTGGGTTAACATTTCTTAGCTGCTATCAGTCAGTAATCCATAGATAATAAGGAAAGTTTTCTCTAGAATCAGTATTTGTATAGCAGTGCTTTTTCCTGTCTTTTTCAATGGAAGTACCATAAAACAGTACATTTTTAAACTTTCTCCCTCAAACACTGTATTATAGTTAGGGTTCTTTGGTTTAACTACTATCAGGTAACTCTGGCTAAGTTTAAACTAAGTTAAACTGAACTTACTGAGTGGACATGAGATAGTTTACAGGGTTGATGGGAAGGGCTAGGGAATTAGACTGAAAACAGAAAAGGAAAGCTTTAAAGTTTCAAGGACATTAATTGCAATTTCTGCTTTGTTAGGATAGATGAACAAATTCCAGTTTTTCCCATTCAAATTCATTGAGAGAGAGTTGATTGATTAAGCTTAGTCTGATGATTTACCCACCTTTTACTATATCTCAGAGTGAAAAGAATGATCTATCATGATCTAGATTCCATGGAGGAAGCCAACAGTTTTTTGTTTTTTTTTTTTCCTTCTCTTTATAGCAGAGCAGAGCACTGTATTTACTATTCCTCCAGACGGTTCTGAGTGGGAAATAAGTTTTCCTCTTCCCCAATACATAGAGTGCCATTAGGAACAATAATAGTAGTTGCCTGGTAATCAAAAAAGCAAACAAAACAAAAATGCATATAGCTGGTTTGCTTCTGTTTGAAGGGTTTGGAGGACATATTTTAATAAACATTTGCTTGTTAATGATAGGAACAACCTTTTAAGAAAAATATTTTGGGAAGAAGTTTTGTATCCATATCACTTTTCCAACCAATAATCTATACACAATAAGACATAAAGAGGCATGCTTGAAAAACTGATAAAATTAGCTCATTCAGACCTCTTGATTTTTGGCCCTCTTCTTGTGGTCATACTCTGCATTGAAAACCACGGTACCAGCTAAAAGTTTCAGGGCTCTACAGTGCCATGTCTTCTGCAAAATTGCCTTTTCTGTCCTTCAATTGAGTCATTCTCTAGATTCTGATAAGCTGATGTAATTTCCTCACAGCAAATGAACTGATTCATTTGAGCCTTTCCTTGGCACTGACTATTAATTCTTGGTGGAGGCCAGGCCTCAGGGTTGGTGGTGTGATGGTCATGGTGGAAGTGATTTATGACTGTGTTGATTTCTTGGAGTCTTTACCACATGTCTAAGGATTATGTGAAGCCTTGTCATTACAAATAAGCTATCACAAAACAAAGATGTAATATTCATTAGAGCTACAACGTAAGTACTATAGCTACATGGGGGAAGCTCCGGAAAATCAAAGGAGACTGTGTTTTTGTTTTCATGAAAGACAGCAGGCGTAAATTACTTTGAAATGCATTGTGTGTTCATGTTTCTTATGCATTTTCGATTTCTTTGCATAAAAAAAAAAATTAAACCTTTGACTGGATAGCAGTTGGCAATGGTTCATTTTTATTCACCACTGTCCATAACTGCATTGAATAATTACAATTTGTCCTACCATCTGAGACTCTTTCTGACATTTGGCTGCCTCTGCCCTGCTGTTCATTTATGCTTAAGTTTGTACCTGCTCATTAACAGATTTGTCCTAAAAATAACTTTGAAAGTCTCGGATCCTGAGCTGTTAGCAGTTAGCCTACATAACTAAGGTTATAAAATCAGCATCTGGCTAGAACTCAAAAAGCTGACTCTGTTCTCACTTGCTAAGATAAAGAAAGGTATGTGCTTCTAATTAGCTCTAAAAACTCTAAAATACTGTATGCTGTCATGAAGGTTGTGTCACATTGTACTGCAGTGTTTGTTACTTCATTTCAGGCTTAGAATTAAATTATGGCATCTCTCTTCTATGTGTGATGAAAGCTGTTTTCTCTTTTCTTTTTCACAAAACCTTAAGCCAAAATGCTTAGCAGTAGTACCCTGTTGGGTGGTTAAACATTTCCATACAGTTTTGCAGTTTTTAGAAATAAATGTATTAAGCTACTTTAAATTGATCTCATTCTGGATATTTAAGAATGACTGCATTTTAGAGTGCCAGACTTATTTGGTAACATTTGCATTTTATCTTTGAGTTAAATATTCCCAGGTTTGACTAAATTAATTCCTCACTTTCATAACAAAAGACATTCTGGGAATAATTTCATGTATGTAAAACTTCTAAGAAAGATTTCTTGTTTCCAGGATTCCCTGTAAGAACATATGGGTAATTTCTTTTGTGGGAAAGTAAGATAATAAATAGGATATAAGTACAAACTAATTATTTTATATTTTGATGCAAATTAATTAGATATTTAATGCAGTTAATAAAGTGAAAATAGACTGTTTAGTAAAATCAAACCTTGTGGTGTATGGGTGGTGGGGAGGCAGAAATTTGAAGAATTTGAAGTATGAGAGTTTAAAATTCAGTTAAATTGGTGTAATATTTGGGTTAAGTCTTTATTGATTTTGCACTTACAGTTTGCCTTGTATAGTTGTTTTCTTTAAAAACATGATTCTATTCTAATCTACTTGAAATCAGGCATTCTAAAGTGCTTCTTTTTCTATATCTAGCGAAAACCTAGCATACATAATGAATTAGATAAAAGTACTTACTAATGGAGAGCACCTTGGTGGCACAGTCATTTGAGCTTTGTACTCTTGGTTTCGGTTCAGGTCATGATCTCAGAGTCCTGAGATTGAGCCATTTGGGTCTCCATGCTCAGCATGGAGCCTGCTTAGTCCTTAAGCCTCTGCCTTCAGCTCAGGTCATGACCCCAGGGTCCTGGGATGGAGCTCAGCATCAGGCTCCCAGCTCAGCAGGAGGCCTGCTTCTCCCTCTCCCACTTTCCCTGCTTGTGCTCTCCCTCCCTTGTTGTCCTCCTTCTCTGTCAAATAAATGAATACAATCTTTAAGAAAAAGTAAATCCTGAAAAAGTACTTACTAATGGTCTTGGCATATAACAGTTTTTAATAAAATATCTTAAAAATTTACAAAATTCTCAGCATTTTATCTTCTCTGTCTCTTTGTTTTTATTTATAAATTGTTTTTTGAATCAGTTTAGACAGTTTATGTTTTCTTAAAAAAAACTGTTTAAACACATTTTTCATCTTAAAACATTTCAGCCAAGTATTTTTAAAATATTTTTTATTTTCCAATGTACACATTTTTCCATTTTTATTTTTGTTAGCTTTCTTTCTTTCTTTGCATTCTCTCATATTTAACTTAACTGTTTTTCAAAATCTTTCCCTTTTTGTTTTCTAATTTATTATTTTTTCATTTTCTTATTTATTAATGTCCAATTTTAAAAACTAAATTATTTCTGCTTTCCTTACATTAATTTTTTTCTAGCTTCTTCACTTGAATGCTTCATTAATTTCTTAAGGGTATGTGTTTGTTCTGAAGTGAATCTGATTTCCCATTCCCATTTTTAATCTTTTAGCACCCTACAATGAAAGATGGTAAAATCAGTTTGTATTTCTCTATTTTCTTTTAATTCACCTCCTGACCTTCTCTTCTACATTTTATTTTCCAATTTTACTATACTCTTAATTCTCTACCACTAGGATTTATAACATAAGTGTTCTGTAAATAACTATAATTCCTTAACATAACTTATTAACATAAATGTATTTTTGTTTTTAGTTACATTTGACCCTCATTCCAAGTTCATTCAGCATAGCTTCATCATTACTTTCCTTATTAAACTGATTTCATCATTTAGTTTTCCTAAGAAGGGGTTCTAAGGGACATTGTTATTTTTGCTTGCCTATGTACCTTAGTTTTTTATTTACTAATGGTTTCTTCTTTAGGAAGTCAACCTGTTCTAAACTTAGTTCTTATGGTTTAAGTAAGACTGATTTTAACCTTCAACTCTAGATATAACTTAGTTATGACTAAATAAATTACCTTATCTTATTAATAACAATTGATTCAATAAAGTACATAAACCAAGATAGGATAAGATCAAATCCTTGAATAACTATTGAAATCAAGGTGAATAAGAAACTATCTTTGCAGAGATTTTTAATGATATGTCTGTAGCCATCTTTGCCACCATGAAGATTCCCCCTAAGAATGAAGATCATACTGAGGAGCTCAAAGTTTGTATATGCAGAAAGCAGTAATATCCTAATGTGATTTTTGAGCCTCTGGACTCGGTTCTGGTTTAGTCCACCCATACTCTCTAATGATATTAATGCAGGGCCAACTCTCACCAACTTTTCCTCATCAACTGTACTGTATTTTATGCCTTAGACATTTATCACCAATCAGAACACAATTGATACCCTTTTCACTTTTATTGAGAATAAGAATTCTTTATGACTCACAGTGAACTCACTATTTTGCAGGTTGATACTGTCTTGTTTGTGGTAATTTAGGATTAGGATATTTCATTATCACTTTTTTTTTTACCAGTTCTAAATCTGATTGCCTTCTTCCATCTCTTCTCCAAAGTTCTATGCTAACCCCCTACATCTAGTACTAATAGAGTGTCCTCACATTTCCTTATTCAGCCCACCTATCTTACTATAATGTCATGTGATACAGGCTAACATGTGTCCCTGTAACCCTCAGAATTTCCAGTTCCAGGCGTAGGACCACTGGTTAGGACCTCTGAGACTCTACTGGGGAGGTTTGTTTATCTTCTGTTCAGTTTAATCCAACATTCATTTATTTAACAGCTGTTTTTCATAATTTAGGATTTGAGGCTTTCCTTTTTCTCTAGTTTTACAAAATATGAAATATCTTCCTCTTTTTATATGCTGAATTGGCTAGATTTAAAGAGAAGGTAGACACTTTTACTTTTGATGAAGTCCCAATAGTTTATTTTTGCTTTTGTTTCCCTTGCCTCAGGAGACATATCTATTAAGAATTTGCTATGGCTGATGTCAAAGAGGTTACTACCTGAGTTCTCCTCTAGGGTTTTAATGGTTTCATGTCTCACATTTAGGTCTTTCATCCATTTTGAATTTATTTTTGTGTATGGTGTAATACAGAAATAAAGAAAGGGGAACCCTCCTGCACTGTGGTGGGAATGTAAAGTGATGCAGCCACTCTGGAAAATAGTATGGAGGTTCCTCAAAAAGTTAAAAATAGAACTACCCTACAGTCCCGCACTTAAACTACTAAGTATTTGTCCAAAGAATACAAAAATACTAATCCAAAAAGATACATCCTTATTTTACCACATCTTCTTTATTCATTCATCTATTGATGGATACTTGGGCTGCTTCCATATATTTATTAGCTCTTGTAAATAATGCTGCAATAAATATAGAGATGCATACATCTGTTCAAAATTAGTGTTTTTGTTTTCTTTATGTAAATACCCAGGAGTGGATTACTGGATCATATGGTACTTCTATTTGTAAGTTTTGAGGAACTGCCACTTTTTTCCACAGTGACTACACCAGTTTACATTCCCATCATCCATTCAGGATGGTTCAACACATGTTCTTCTTGTTGGTTCGATGGTATTTGAAGTATTTTTATATTTATAAGTATGTGATATTTTGTATATATTTCATATTTTTATTTAGACATTATCCATTTCAAAAAACTCAGGAAACACTACACTGGCATAGCCAAACTTGTCTCTTCATACTCTATCCAAGCTCCTATTTGCATTTCCTCCCCTCAGCTTTTATAGTTACTTTATTTCAATCTGACATGCCTTTTTCATCTTTTCTCACAGGCTTTACAAATCTTAAGATTTCTCTTGAAAGCCTTTGTTGACAGAAGAATCCCCATCTTTGAATTCTGTGAATCTATTTTTTGCGAACCTATTATTTATCAAATACCATACAAATGGCATTTGCTGTAGTTTCAGCATATTCAGTCTCACTGTGCAATCCATCGAGTCCTTGGGGAATTAACTATAGTTCCTTATGTGGTATTTGTTTTACATATTTAATCTCTGTGAACTTATAGGGACAGATCATGTCTTAAACTAATATGAATATAATGATAATTCAAAAAATATTTATACATTTCAGTTTAAGAAATATTATTGATCATTCATTTTGGGCAGGGTTTTCTGGGAGATTTATAAGACTCTGTTTCTTTGTCCCAGAATTTAAGGTCTAGAGAAATTTGGGGAAGAGATTAGGCAAATATTAAAGTATAATTATAACAATTTTTCTTTAAGCAGTGTAACAAAATATAGGGGAGGGTCCCAGGAGGAGGCTTCTCATTTTTTTGGAGTATAATGAGGATATTTATAATAGGAAACTTCTAGGATTGCAAAGTTTTTAAGATGTAAATATATGATTAAGTAATGCAAGTTCAAGAAACAGTGATAAGGATGAATCTAGAGTATATAACGCTAAACAAAATAAGTCAGTCAGAGAAAGACAAATACCATATGATTTCACTCATATGTGTAATTTAAGAAACAAATGAGCAAAGGTTAGAAAGGTAAAAAGATAGAGCCAAACCTAGAGACCTACTCTCAACTGTAGAGAACAAACTGATGGTTTAAGAGGAGACGTGGGTGGAGTCATGGGTTAAATAGGTCATGGGTATAAAAGAGGGCACTTGGGATAAGCACAGGGTGTTGTATGCAAGTGTTGAATCACTGTATTGTACACCTGAAATTAACATACAGCTAGCACTGTATGTTAACTAACTAGAATTTCAGTAAAGACATGCAAAAAAGAAAAAAAGGAACAGCAGAGATAATCATATACAAGAAAGCATAGACCATGTTTCTAGAACAAATTGCAAGTGGGAAAAACATATATAAGATCCGCAGGAGATCTCTATAAATAATGAGTCAGCTAAAAATTTAAGTGAAAATTAAGTAGATTCTGAATATGGGTGATACTTAATGTTACATTATTGAGGGGTTTGCTTAAATTTTGTAGACAAGGGTAAACATGAAGATTTTAAACAAGGGAATAATGCCATTTGAGGAGTGATTTATTTATTTATTTATTAAAAAGATTTAATTTATTTATTTGACAGACAGAGATCACAAGTAGGCAGAGAGGCAGGCAGAGAGAGAGAGGGAGAAGCACCCTCCCTGCTAAGCAGAGAGCCCAATATGGGGCTCGATCCCGCAGAGGCTTTAACCCACCTAGCTGCCAGGCACCCTTGAGGAGTGATTTAAAGAGATCAATTTAGCAACATTGGGCAAAATAGATTGAATGAGTTTTTAAATAATTTGAGTTATCTAGAAAGTAGACCATTGTAGATAACGGGTAATGAAGGCCTTCAATGCATGCTGACTGTTGCAAAGGAAAGATTAATGTCTGAAGATATTTCAGTTATTGAATGAATACAACATGGCAGCTGATAAAAGTATGCTACAGAAGGAGAAATCAAAGTCTTCAAAGAACTTGTTTAATGGAAGATCTTTGGTCTTACTAAGTCAAGGAGAAAAGTCAGGGAAATGGTCAGGTAACACGGGTTGATGAGAATACCTGGAACATTGGAATATGTGAATCACCTGGGATACTTTAAAAATACTGATGACTAAATTGCTCCCTTGGAGATTCTTAGGTAGTGAGTCCATTGTGTTGGGCACAGGAAGCTTAAAAGCTCCCTAAGAAAATTCTCATATTAAGGGAAGTTCTCATCTAGATTCTGACTACTTAATGCAGTCCACAAACCAGCAACATCCACATTATCTGGAAAGATGATGGAAATTTACATTTTTAGACTCCACCACAGAATACCTTAAATCAAATCTGCAATTTGAGTACTTACTTAGGTGATTTGTATGCATATTACATTTTTAGTAGTGTTTATCTATTCATGCTAGAGTCATCTGACGTACTTTAAATACCAACCACATCTTGATCCCACCCTCAGAAATTCTGATTTTATTAGTGTGGGGGGTGGATAGTGTGGGTGTAGCTATTGTTTTAGAAGTTCCCCAGAATATACAGACATGAGTTAGAGATGAGAGCTATAGGTATAGTGTTGTTACCTGTACATCCAAGAGTCAGAATACCATGGGATGTTTCCCCCCCTCATTGATTGCTTGTAACAGCATTAAAATGTAACTAGAAGGAGAATGAAAAATGTTTTTGTTCTCTAAATGTATTGCAAGATAGAAGGTTGGCTAATGAGAGTCTACAGAAATATTTTACGTGACTTGAATTTTAGGTTTATTTGGAGCATTTTGGAGCAAGATTGAAGAATAAAACAGTGCAAAAAGGTCTCCCAGAAAGCAGTTTAAATATCCGTATCATCAGTGTACAATAATCTATTTGGAGTTAAGGTAAACTTTTTAGGCATCTCTGATTTTTCCTTCTGAACTGATATGGATAGCTACCCCATTTTGAGGGACTTTATAATGACAGCCACTGTGAATTGTTGCCACACTCAGTTTGCAAGGGCAGAGTTTCAAGCTAGAATAATTGCCTATTCCACTCCAGAGATGGAACGCTGACTGCTTCATTACCAGCTGGATGAACCAGGGCATGAGCAATTTCAGACAATGTGAACCATGCTCCTTTACACTACCCATGGGTGCTAGTTCCCAAATCTACTTACTCACTTTCCCCAAGTGACAACATACATGTTTTGCTTGCTGAAAGGTGCTCTGGATAGGACTAAAAGAGTTTAGCAAATGCACCTGTGCCCTGCTCTGACATCATTCAACACAGTGAATCATTAACTATGTTGGAATATTACATAAGACATTGTGGAATCAGTGATTTGGTTTCTGCCATTATTAATTTTTTTCTATCCAACTTTATTCCACTTCCAAGACAAAGGGAAAGACTGTTAGAGAGTCTATTAATAAATAGATTACATAGTAATATTGACATACATCAAGCCAATAAATATTGAGTAGGAAGGTTTAACTCAGAATTTGATCTGTTTCAAGAAGTTCTATGGAAAAGCCCATGAGCCTTGGGAAATAATTGTTTTTAAAAAACATTTGCACTTAGAACTTTGCATAGTTGATATAAACTCTTATGAGAACCATTTTAAGGTATAACATTTTTTCTCAATTTAAGTTACTTATAATATGCTAAAGGTATTAAGTAACAAATTACTTCATTTAAAATTGGTATTAGTTTCATTCTGAGTTAGAGGAAAGATTACTCTTGCTTGCAACAAGAGTGAATTTCAGATTTGTATTAGTGAATTATCAACTATAGTTTTAAACCAAATCTAAGCACATGGAACATTAGAAGTAGTTTCTGGTACAATGGAAACCATGATGCAAATATTGGTAAGAATGGAATTCAGGTAACTAAACACAATTTATTTGTTCTTTTATTAATTTTGAATTACTTGATATTAACTATATCTCTATCTTTCTATGTATTTTTTGCAGGATATATATGCATAAAAATCATGAGTAAAGAAGTATAAATTATTTTCTAAAAATTTATGTACAACACACCAAGTTTAGAAATACAACATTTTTAGTTACTCCAAAGTCTCCTGTGTGTCTTCCTCATCACCCTTATTCTGTTCAGACATAAAGAGTTTCTTGAATTTTTTGTAATGTTTTAATAGGTAATATTGACTTATAATTCACATAACATGCAATTCACCCTCTTAAGGTGAACAATTCAGTGGTTTTTAGTACATTCACAGATATGTTTAAATATAGGCACAATCAAATGTAGAACATTTTTACCACTCTGGAAAGAAACTCTATATCAGTTCACAGTCATTCTCCATCCCATCACCCCAAATCTGTCCCCAAATGATATTAATTTGCTTTTGCTTTCTTTACATTTTCTTATTTTGGATACATCACTTAAGTGGAATGACAGACTGTGTGATCTTTTGCAATATTTTGACTTAGCATAGCATTTTCATGTTTCATCTATGTTGAAAAATGTATCAGTACTTCATTTTTATGGCTGAATAATATTCCATTGTATGAGTATACCACATTTTGATTTTCCATTTGTCAGCTGATAAACATTTAGGTTATTTCTACTTTTAGCTAATGTAAATAATGCTGTTATAAATATTCATGTACAAGTTTCTGTGCAGGTATATATTTTCATAGTGGAAGAAGACACAAAAATAGTAAGCATAAGGTCTCTGTATTAAGAATTAATTTTCCAAAATTTCTGAATCCACTAATATTTTATATGTGTATGATATGTGTGTATGTGCAAATGAGTATGAATATGTATTTGTATGTCATATTATTTTATATGACCTGTTATATATATATATATATATCACATATAAGGTATTATATGTATCAAATCATATACATAACATATCTTCTAAGAAATAAGCAGAGAGGGGCGCCTGGGTTGCTCAGTGGGTTAAGGCCTCTGCCTTCGGCTTGGGTCGTGATCTCAGGGTCCTGGGATCGAGCCCTGCATCAGGCTCTCTGCTGGGCAGGGAGCCTGCTTCCCTTTCTCTCTCTGCCTGCCTCTCTGCCTACTTGTGGTCTCTGTCTGTCAAGTGAACGGATAAAATCTTAAAAAAAAAAAAAAAGAAATAAGCAGAGACACAAATCCTATTTTTTATAAAATTAGAGAATGTTTGCATCTCAAAAATATCCACATTTTAAAATTTATATTACCCTAGTTTATTTTCCATCAGTGCTTAGAATCATCTTTATCCCAGAGGAAATCCTTTAACATGTTTATGAAAACTCTTCTGATAAGACTCAGGCAATATATCTTTTCATTAGGGAGCTAAATAATATCCATTCACATAATCTGTTAGCTGTTTAAGAAATATATATTGAGAAATAATGAATAGGTAATTCATCTATTTTTATTCTTTAAGTAAATGGGTTTAAATATGAAGGCAGAAAGTTATCTATATGAAGTATTATATAATTCAGAAACTTTTGACAAGTGAACTACAGCTTCAAAGCCCCCATATACAGCTAGACTTATCCATTTTTTATGGTAGGCATGTGCACATTTTTGCTTCCAGATTTAGCTACAAATATTTTTATTCTAAGAACATACTTTGGTATTTGAACCTGACCCACTGGTGATTTCTTTTTCTTTTTTGTAATCATGGCACCTTATCTTGGCAGAAATCCTCAGAGAAAAATAATTATGAAGTTGGGTAGCAAGATGAAACTAACAAAATAAGATCAAGACTAAAGTACTGTTTTAGCTCTCAGAATGACCATTGTGTGCATTGTGTAAAAAAGAAAGGATTTGATTAAAGTAATATCAGGAATAAGTTATACCTAAATGATATCTTAATGGAGAATGTTAGAATTATTTTAAATTTGACTATATATGTTTTTCTTTGTTATTTTGTAGAATCACTTATTAAATCAAGTATATAATTTATTGTCTTACTACAATATAATCATTTGGAATCTACATTGACAGTAAATAGTTTTTATTGCCTACTTGATAGGAATGGTACAATATTACCAAAAGAGAATGGTTGTCAAATAAAAAGTTTGATAACTTTTATATGGCTAATAGGAATATGCTGTAAATTTGGGGGTTGTTACCTCCTATAATATTTTATACCTTACATATTATTAGGTTCTCTCTCTGTTCTTTCAATCCCTCCCTTCCTTCCTTCCTTCCTTCCTTCTTTTCTTCCTTACCTCCTCTTCCTCCCCCTCCTTCTCCTCCTTTTTCTTCTTCTTTTCTTGTAAACCAGTTAAGTGTCATTGGAATAACCAGTTTATTCTTTGGGCATTATATCTGATAAACAAATTAGGCTTTTATCTTTTTTAAAATTTCATAGCAGTAAAGTAACATACCTTCTCACTAAACCATAGGTAAGGTAGTAGTCAACAAAGACATAAATTAAAGTTTGCCCTTTTTTGTGGCTTGTTAGCATTTAGAGTTCATTACTTTAAGGTTCCAAATTAAAGTTATTGATTTTATGGGGATTTAGAAATAAGCAGAGATAAAAACTTTCATGAAATGCATGTACATACAAGTTGATGTATATAATCTCTTAAAGTTCACTGTAAGTGAATCATAGAGAGTCATTCTTGGTTAGTATTTATTAGTATTAGTATTAATATTAGTTAATATAAAGAAATAAAATCTTTAAAAAAAGGAAGTAAATGCTATACTATGTTCATTTATTTTTTTTAAGGTTTTATTTATTTATTTGACAGACAGAGATCACAAGTAGGCAGAGAAGGCAGGCAGAGAGAGACGGAGGAAACAGGCTCCCCGCTGCGCAGAGAGCCTGATGTGGGGCTCCTGGGCCCCTGGGACCATGAGATCATGACCTGAGCCGCAGGCAGAGGCTTAACCCACTGAGCCATTTTTTATGGTCCTGCCTTTTCAAAGCTCTCTCACTTGTTCCTTAAGACAACTTTATTAGGTTTGTGTTTTTGTATCATTTTTTTAAAAAAAAAACAACAAGGTTCAGGAAGCTTTAGCATTTTTCTGGAAATTATAGAGTATGAGTGAGCCAAAATTAAAGCTGAGAAATGTTCAGTTGCACAGACCTAGCCCTTTCTTCTAAATCAATCCTACCAGAAATCACACTCTTCAAATTATCTAGAAATCAAGGATGCCTACATGGTTCAGAATAGGCTAGGTTATGCTGTGTTAATAATAAGTATGCTAATAACCCACTGAGCCACCCAGGTGCCCCTCTGTGTTTCATTTTGTCACTTAGTTGCAGTTACCTTGGTTTAATACTTGTTTTCTTGGAAAGTCTTTAGCCTCTTTTCCCTGAAATGTGTTGTCAATTGAAATGATTTACTTGGTAGAACAATCTTAATAAATGGCATATTTATTATCTACATTTCTTTAGGTCAGGAATTTGGTTTAGCAGGGGCCTTTGTGTCAGTGTCTTTAATACAGGCTACACTCAATTTGTCAGCTGGCGCTGAGGTCTCACCTGACTACTAGAGGGGTGGAATGATCAACTTCTGTGCTCCTTTACATGTTTGTTGAAAGGGTGCAGTTTTTCAAGAACTGTTAGAATGAGGGCCTCATTTCCTTATTGACTCTTGGCTGGAGGAGGCTGCCCTCAGTCTTTGCCTTATGCGCATATCAGACATGGCATCTTGTTCCACTAAAACTTGCAAGAAATAGAATCTGCAGGCAAGATTGTAAGTTGCTATCTTATGGAACATAATCTTACAAGTAACACGCATCACCTTTGCCATTGTTTAGATGCCAATAACAGGCCTTTCCAATCTCAAGGGAAGGGAATTACACACAGTGGGAATACCAAGAGGAAGAAATTAATTTGCATTTGTCTTATAACCTGCTTTACACAGATGTGATAGATAACCGTAGATTTGATTTAATCTTTGTGAAAGCCTGAGATATAATTTTTACTTTGTCTTTTGTTTCTTTTAAGACTTCTCAGTTTAATTTTATACTAGTTAGGATTAAAAAATAAATTACCTTTTTCAAAACTGTAAGTTTCTGTTTTTAGAACTTGATACTATCTTTCACTACTACTTGCTCACTGGCTAATTATTTTTTGCGATCAGTATTACTTTGTGTAATATCTTGCCAGTTCAGCCAACTACAGCCAAAACATACTAACAATCTGTTCTCCGTTTGGTTAATCTGTTCTCCGTTTGGTTCCCTAAGACTGTTGTCCCATAGAAATTCACAGCCAAGAGAGAGCAGGGGGAACAGTGTCAGTCCTCTTTGCTTCTGATTCCAAATGTATCTATCTCTTCTACTAGTCCCACACTCATTGATACAGGATATTTCTTCTGTACTCTGGACAGTGAGAATTAAGTGTTACTTAATTCCAGACTTGCCAAACTCTCTGGAGAGTTACATCTGCACCCTTGTCTTTTGAAGCCAACCCTGAAAGTAAAAGTAGTAGAGGAACCATCTCTAAGCCCCATATAAGGACTACACTTCTCTCTGATTCCACTTTATCATTCAGAGGCAAGAAAGCCTACCCTCTATAACTAGCTATTATATATATTTTTTACTCTTCTAAAATATTTAGATTTTGGAATTAACCTTCACATTTGAGATTCAAAAACCCTGTCTCTTATTCTGTTGTTTCACTCAAAAGTGTATTTTGATTCTTGAACTGAGAACTTCAGTTCATTTTCATTCTGCTCTGGGTTCTTTTCCTGGATTTGCTCAGTCTCCTTTAGATTAGGTGGAATAAATGGACAAGAACAAGAGTACTAAAAAAAAATCAGACAGATAAATTCAAAACTGTATCTCAGTTATCTATGGTTTTTATTGTTTATGTTTCCTTTCTTAGTGCTTTGTTTTCTTTTGCTTCATAGATGATGTTTTTTCATGCTTAAATTCTTTAGCTTTCTTTTCCTCCTAATTTTCGTTCTTTCCACTGACAGTCATTAGAGATGTTGTTAGTATTCTGTCTTGTTTTATTTCATTCTTTTTATTTAATGTAGATATTTTACATTATCTACTTTTTTGCTCTATTAAATTGACCCATTCGAAGCTCATAATTTATTTCAGTTCTCAAAGAATGACCATAATCTGGATATTTTCTTCTACATCTTACAGTAGGTCAGTTTTTGAAATATGCTCTTCCTCTATTAGTCTTCATGTTGTTTCCCTTGTGTGTGTGTTTTCAAGATTTTCCTGATTCCATGATTTCCTCCCAATCCTTTTTACTCTATATGAGATAATGATATGAGGATATGTACTTAACAAAGATAAAAGTGAATAGGTTACTTCTGGCCTTACTGTTGAGGCCTTAATATATATTTGGAAAGCAAATAGAGGTGATCAAGGCAAATTTAGGTTTTAAGACTGTATTTATTTATTTGACAGAGATGACAAGTAGGCAGAGAGGCAGAGAGAGAGGAGGAAGCAGGCTCCCTGCTGAGCAGAGAGCCTGATGTAGGGCTCCATCCCAGGACCCTGGGATCATGACCTGAGCTGAAGGCAGAGGCTTTAACCCACTGAGCCACCCAGGCACCCCCAAATTTAGGTTTTAAACAGACATTTAAAAACATTATCTCATATACCCCAAATCTTGCTCAGAGTAGAATTTCTACTGTGAGGTTTTATGAAAAATTTGCTCCCAGAGAGTAATGTGATGACTAAGAACCCTACCACTCTTATTATCAGTAAGTTATCATTTAGAATTCAATATTCTAACTATTAAAATGATGAAAATATAGAAAAATAGAGAAAATAGAGAAAAATGGTGTGTATATGTATATGGGAATGCAAAAATGTATGTATTGGAGATGTACTTTGGCATGAAATTATAGAATATCTCCAAAAGAGAAGAATTGGTGTCCTCATTTCTGAGGTGTATAGTCTCTGAATCAGAGAACAGGTGAAGATTGAAAACATGTCTTCCATTATTTTTTGCTAGATGGGGTTAGTTCTGTGAACTGCATGTGTCATGGACTTGTGGACCTTAAGTCTGAGTAGCGTTTTTTAATGATTTATTTGTTTATTTGAGAGGGGAGGGGTAAAAGGGGCAGAGGTATAGGGAGAGAAAGTCTTAAGCAGGCTCCACATTGAGCATGGAACCTGACATGGGGCTTGATCTCAGGACTTTGAGATCATAACTTGAGCTGAAACCAAGAGTTGGACTCTTAACTGACTGCGCCACCTGGGGCCAGGTCTGAGTAGCTTTTTAAAAATTAATTCATTTATTTGTAATTGAAGTATAGTTGATATACAGTATTTTATTGGTTTCAGGTTTACAACATAGTGATTTGACATTTATATACATTATGAAATGCTCATGATAATAAGTATAGTTATCATCTGTCCCATACAAAGTTATTGCAGTATTATTGACTGTATTCCTTATGCTGTACTTTACATTCCAGTAACTTACATATTTTATAACTGGCTCTTTGTACTTTTTAGTTTTTGCTCCCCTGCACGGTAATGACCAGTTTGTTCTATTTATGTTTCAGAACAGTCTCTGTTCTGTTTCGTTTTTTAGATTCCACATATAAGTGAAATCATATAGTAGTCAT
>RCUC01159484.1:0-16365 GCA_003697995.1 Taxidea taxus jeffersonii
GGTCTGCTGCAGGAAGCTGAGCAGCAGGTAAAGACGGCTGGTTCTGGGGGAGGGGGAAGGCCAAGGGCTGCCCACCTGACACCCCCAACAAGGCAACGCCAAAGGCCCCTGGGGAGCACTTCGAAAGACTCCTGAGGTTAGTCAGACACTCGTTTTACAGATGCAGAAACAGGCCCCCCAAAATGACAGGGGACGTTAGGGAGGGTCTGAGTTGGTCTCCTGACCTGACCCCGTCCCCCACACCCCGCAGGCGCGAGGAGCACCGTGGTGGGGAAGGTGCAGACGTGTGCGGTGGGGGAAGTGGACAGGCAGCGGCCCCAGCTGCCTCCCCAGACCAGGCGCTGGAAGCCCAGGCCACGCTGAGCTGGGGGGTGGGGGTGGGGGGACTACAACTCCCAGCAACACTTGCAGCAGCCCCAGCAGCCCGGCTTCCCGCGGGACACAGGCCAGGTGGCCATGTTGACTGGGGCCCCAGGCACAGATAGGACCCAGACGGCCAGGCCACGGCAGTGATTAACGCAGAGACTGGGACGCAGGGCCTGACCTGGGCAGCCTGACCTGGGCAGCCTGACCTGGGCAGCCTGACCTGGGCAGCCGAGGAGGCTGGGGGGCTGGAAACCCGCTGAGACACACCCAAGAGAGGGGGTGGGGCCCTGGGCCTGAATGGGGGGGGGGACCTTGTTCCAGGCACGGAGCCTTCAGGTCCCTGGGCACCTCCCCCCTTGCCCTGTGGCCTCTGGGGACAGAGGTCCGGCTCCGCCCCTCAGGAAGGCCCAGCACCCACCGGGCCCTCCCCATGACCGAGAGCTTGGGGTGGAGAGGCACGGGTTCCCCCCACAAACAGGATCCCCATCGCCATGACAACTCACCCCGCCCCCGGGGCCACTCAGCAACCAGGAATGTGACCACCCCTCCCCCTCTCTCCGGGCCCTCTCTCCGGTTTGGGGAGGAGGGGACACTAACACACCCCACCCCGGAGCCTGGAGTCTGGCACCTGGAGTCTGGCACCTGGGTCCCAGGCAGCGCTTGAAACCATGGCAAGGGCTGAAGGGCCCAAGCCCTTCTCAGGAAGCCAGTCTGTGGGGGCAGGCGCAGGAGTCAGTTCCCGGCCAGGACACCTGGGCCTCGTGACCAGCTGGCTCCCCACCCCCTCTCAGAGGGGGGCAAGCAAAAAACAAAATGCGAGCCTCCAAGGCTTAGAGGTCCCCAGAGACAGGCTCAGGACAATAGCAGAAGGCCTGGGCCTCCTCTCAGCCCCAGAAACAAGGGGCAGGGCTGGGGAGTGAAGGGTCTTGCTGGGAGCACAGCAGGAAACCTTGGGCTCTGCATTCTTGGTGGTCACACCTGAGTCGGGGTGTCAACCTGCTGGAAGGCCAAAAGGAGAAACTGAGGCTCAGGAAAGGGGGTGGGCCGAGCCAAGGGTCAGAAGGGAGGGGCGGAAGTTCTCCCAAGGAGCACAGCCAGGGCAGGGCTGCTCCCAGGCACCGGCCATGGGAGAAGTCAGAGGCAGCTCAGCAGTGTGACTGGGGACCCAGGAGGCCACCAGCGGCCCAGCCTCGGGGGCGGAGGAGAAACAAAAGAATGGATGGGAATTAAAAACAGAAGGGCTAGCCAGATACAGACGCCCCCTCACCCCTCCACATAAGGGTGGGTCTGGAGGAACGAGGAAGCCAGCTGCCCAGCGGCCCTGCCCAGCGGCCCGGCAGGTGGGCACCTACCATAACAGGGCCGCCGCCACCACCACCCCCTGCCTCCCCTGGAGTGCAGGTTCCTGTGGGGGAGGTGCCAGGAGAGAGGTGCTCCTTCCACTTAATGCAAGTCCCAGCCCTCACCTCCACCGGGGAAAAATCCCTTCCATCCTCCAAGCTACAAAGGAAACGTCGTTCCTTGCATTTTGAAGCGAAGGGGAAGGGCGGTTCGTCCTCCACAGAGAGGACATGAGTCTCAGGGGAGGCCTGTACCCCCAATGCAGACTAAGTCTCCCAGGCTTTATATCCAGGCTGTGACTCAGAACAAGTGACTCAGGGCTAAGTGGGTCAGGGTGGGGCCAGAGGAAGGCTGGGGACCCCACTGCACCCCCCACACACACTGGCCAACGGGGGAGGGGGCTCCGAGGCTTCTCAGCCACACCGGGAATCCAGAAGGTCCATCCTCCCAGGCCGGGGCCCATCCACTCCATGCCCAGCCCTCTGCACTTGCTGCATCACACAGAGCTGAGCACATGACTTGTGTCCTCCCAGAGCCCGCGGCCACCCTGAGGTCTGACAAGGGAGCTGAAGCTCCCAGGTGCAGAAAGTAGGCGAGGCCTGAACACTTCTCCCCAGCCTCAGATCAAGCCGAGCCCAGGGCCAGCCCAGGGCTGCCGGCCCACACGGAGGAAGGGAGCAGGGAAGGCTAAGGCCACAGGGCCTGCCAGCCAGGGTTCTGACCACCACACCCAGGGCCAGGCCCAACCTGACCCAGGAACCAGAAAATCTGGGGCAGGAGACGGTTGGGGCCGGGAAAGTGTGGCAAGCCCAAGGCCGAGAGACAGAAAAGAGAAGGTGGGGCCTAGCCATGGGGGAGGGGGGCAGGGGGAGTGAGCTGGGTGAGGCCCTCTGGCTGCTCAGGTTTTCTGGGATTGTGAAACAGGAAGCAGAGAGGAGGAAGGAACCTGGGAGAGAAAAAAATCCCTGAGTCTTGGAGGTTAATTGCTAAGTGCTTGGAGATCCCCCAAGAAGTCAAGCAGGAGGAAGAAGGAAAGGAGAAGGTTAAGATGGAGTCACCCTCCACTCCAGGCAGGTCTTGCCGACCACGTGGCCCCTCTGGCTGGGCCTCTCCCCGCCTTACCCCCAGTCAGCCATCCTCCCCAGAAGCAGGGCCCTTTGCCATGGCTGAGGATTCTGTCTCTTAGATTAGGTGGGACTGTCCATGAGGGCCCCACACTCCTCCTCCCTCTCAGGAAGAGCCAGGTCCCTTCAGACGCTGTCCGTCTAGAGGCTAAGGCAGCATCCCAGCACGGTGAGGAGGCTCGGACTGGTCTGTTCTCTCCACATGCGAGGGGGATTCAGCTGGGAGGTAAGAGCCTTGGGCGGACCATTCCCCTGATGTCACAGAAGCCAGAGCACAGGCTCAGCGTGGCACCTTCTTGCCATCCAGTCTGACCTGCCTCCCCAAGCCAAACTCTTACCTACAAGGTCCAGGCCTCAAAAGGAAGACCCTGTCTTCACGTCCCCACCTTCTGTCCTGGAGGTCCAGGGTGAAGACAAGACGGAGGGACATCCCCAACCCAGCCTCATCCTGAAGCTCTACCTCATGGGGGCCAATGTGGGCCCCTGTGTCCCCCTCCCTTTTTTCTCTTCCCTGATCCGGGATTCCCGCAACCCACATTCCAGCTGCACCCCCTCCCTGGGGCCTGGGCCAGCCTCCAGACTTTATCCCACCCCCAGGAGGTAGGAGCAGTAAAGACCTGGGTTCAGTTCCTGCCGGGCCCAACAGGGCCTTGGTGTGCGGGCCAAGAAGCCGGACGGATCAAAGGTGCAGGGTAAAGTACACCACTGTTCACACATCACACACGCCCTGTGCAGGCCAGGCTGGGTGGTTGCTTCCAGCACCCCCCACCGGCCCAGGCTCTTTAAGAGGCCCTAAAAGCTGGGAGAGCCCCACTTCTCCCTGTACTTCCTTCCATTTACAGGCTGGACATCTAGAAGTTTCAGGGAACAAGGAGCTCAAGGGATACGGGATTACGCGCGCTGCTCAGGAGAGGGCATAGAGTGAGGAAGAGGCCTAAGTGGCCCCCAAAGTTGGCCTGGCTGTCTGGACTAGGTCCAGCGGAGCCTGGGGCAGCGTCTGCAACCATAAGGACACAGACTCCCGTGGAGAGGAACCCAAAGCCTGGAGGCCGTTCTGCACTTGGCCCCCTGGCCTGGAAACTGCCCTCCACCCACTGCTCTCTGCCCTCCTGTTTGGTTCTCCTGAGTCCTACCTCTAGGGGACAGTCACACCCCCTCCCAATTCCAAAGGCCTCTCCAGACCAACTTTGAAGTTGCCAGAGACAACTGCCCCCCCCACCGTGACACCCCCGACCTCCTCCAGCAACCTCCCTCCCCCTCTCCCCTTATTTGAGCTGACCCAGTCCTTAGAGGAAACCTGATGCACACAGCAGGTTGGGCTTTGGGGCCCCACCCTCCCACCTGGCCAGGTGCTGGAGGTGGGGGGCGGCGCATACTGGCGGGCTAACTCAGCCACCTGGCAGACCGGGCGGTTGAGGCGGGAGGATCCTATCCGAGTGGGAGCAGCAGCTCGGGCTCCCCCCACCCAGCCTCCAGGAGGACGCAGCCTGGACTGCACCTCCCGGCCTCCCAGGGCCGTGCCACCCGCAGCCCCCCAGCTGGGTTGCCAGCATATGGAGGAATGTATTCGTGGGGCTGCGGGGCGAAGGGTCCGGGCGGTAACTCCCGAGCCAGGCAGATCCCCTCTTACGCCGCCCCCAAACAGTCCTCGACCCTCCCAACTTCGGACCTCTCACGGCCGCCCCAAACCAAAGTTTTCCAGAAGCGCACTCCGCCTCCGCACCGCCCTCCCCGGCGGGGCCCCTCCTGCTCCCTGGCGGGGCGAGCGGGGTCCGACCGCGGGCAGCGACTAGGGACGACGCCGGGGGGCTCCGAGGGGGTCCCCGGGCGCCCGGGAGGGGTTCCCGACGGCCCCAGCGCAGGCCGCGCGCCCCACGCCGCCAGCCTCGGGGGCCCCCGCCCCCACCATTATGTAACCGGCGGGGGGGGCGCGGACACGCTCGCAGCGAGCCGGGGACTCGGCCGCCCCCCGCCCGCGCCCCTCCGCGCGGGGCGCCCGCGTCCCCCCGGGTGTTACGCAACCCAGCCCGGGGCCGGGGCGGCGGGCCGCGCTGCTCACCCGGGCCGGCCAGTGCGGGTAGCCCTTCATCTTGGCGAACACCAGGTCCCCGCACTTGTACTCCTTCTGCCGGTTGGAGCGCGACATGGCGGGGCTCCGGGCGCCCCGGGCTCCGCGCCGCGCCGGCGAGCGTGAGCCCAAGTTTGCGCGCGCGGCGGTGGCGGCGCCGCTGCGCTCCGGCCCTCGCGCGGCCCCCGCCTCGATGGCGGCCCCCGGCCCCAGCTCCGGCGCGGCCACGGCTGTGCGCCCGCGCCGCTCGGACGGGGCGGGCGCGGGTGCGGCGGGCGGTGCTGCGCGCTCGTGCGGTTGTTTGTGTTTGAAATTCAATTGCTCCCTCCTCGGCGCGAGGCCTCTTCCTCCTCCCCCGCCGGCCCCCTCCCCCTCCTCCCCCGCTCCCCTCCCCCTCCCGCGCCGGTTCGATGCGCGCGGCGCTCCACGCCCCGGGCCTGCCGCGGCCCGACGCCCAACCCGGGGCCGCCCGGCGGCGCGCGGCGGCACAGGCGCGAGCAGTCGAGCGCCGAGCTGGCCGAGCGGGCTTTGTGTGCGGCTGTCGGGGGGCGCCGGCCCGCCGGGAGGAGCCGGCGTCGGGCTGGACGGAGCGGCCTGGCGCCCCCCGCCCTGGCCCGGGGGGCGCTCGCACGCGGGGCCCGACGCGGCCGCCCCCTGCCCTCCGCCCCCTCCGTGTCCCCCAGAGCTTGCGGGGCCCCGACGTGCAGACACCCGGGGGTCCGAGCGGCCTCGGCGGAGGGGAGAGGCTCGAGCTTGGGAGTCGGGAGGTGTCCGACGGCTCGTGGCACAGAGCGGCCACGTCCTGGGCGCTACTTCCTGGCAAAAGCCGTCTGGGCTCCGCCACCGCTGAGCCTGCCAAGACGGCCCTGGCCTCGGGTGGGGGGACACCGCACAAGGCCAGTAAAGCCCAAACCGCCCGGAAGCCACACCGTGAAGCCGGGGGAGCCGGACACTGCCTCTCCGGGGAGTCGGAGAGGGGGAGCTGGGGCAGAATCTGGGGAGGCTTCACAGAGGTGGTGACTTGGAGCTGGCGTCAGAGAACGAGTGATTCTGCTGGATTCCATATTCCGTCTTAGTCCGGCTTCTAGGTTGACAAGGGGTGGAGCCAAAACTTGAACCCAGGTCTCTTCCCATTAAGCCAAACAGAGCTATAGTAATTCTTGGATTTGCTGAAATCCAGGTACCTATGGTCTCTTAGAAATAAGATATTTGGGGGACGCCTGGGTGGCTCAGTGGGTTAAGCCTCTGCCTTGGCTCAGGTCATGATCTCAGGGTCCTGGGATCGAGTCCCGCATCGGGTTCTCTGCTCGGCGGGGAGTCTGCTTCCCCCTCTCTCTCTGCCTGCCTCTCTGCCTACTTGTGATCTCTGTCAAATAAATAAATAAAGCCTTTTTAAAAATTAAAAAAAAAAAAGGCTTGGATCTCTTACGGCACTTCTGAGATCTTAAAATTTTGCGACTGCATATTCTGGATTTGAATATGTAAGACAGGCATGCTTGCTTTTCTAACCACACGTTTCCCGATGCACTTCAAAGCATATGCAAAGTCTTCCTGCAAGGAAGCCCAGGTCCACACTCTGCTCCTGAGAACAGGACCCCTTGAACTTCCCTGAGCCCCGCTCCCGCCCCGGGACTTGGGAGGCATGGGACGGCTGCCCCACGTTAACCGGCCCTGCTCCGCACAGTCCTCGAACCAGCCCGCCGCCGGTATACATCCCGACCTTACGGCAATGCACTTCACCGGTTTTGCTTTCCTAACAGTGTGGCCTGTCAGCATAGTTCCCCCTTGTGATAGGAGTCCCTCTGGCCCCGTCCACAGGCGCTCCTGTCGCAGAGGGACACTCCCGTTGCAATGAAAGAGGCAGGCATGGCCTCCGCCGCAGACTTGCCAGTTTGTCTCAGTGGCAAATCTGAACTTGTTGCAACACAGCTCCTGGGTTCCAGTTGTTGCTCCGGCACGAACCGTCACTGTGGCGGTCCAGATCCCGCCCTTTCCTCTGTTCTTGTTAGCAGGGTCTTGTCACAGGCTCCTAACGCTGTTTCAGTTACTGTGCCCAATATGTTTAAGTGTCCAGGCCAGTGTTAGAAATGGGCGACAGTGCAGCAAACGTGTTCTAAGCTGTTTTCCAATCTAGTGCGGCCGAGTTTAGTTACCACCGAGAGCCCCATCTCTCTGCACGGCTACGAGCTGCAGCCCTCCGAACCCTTCCACAAGTCTCTCAGGCCCGCCATCCAGTCTACCCCACACATGCTGGATGCAGGGAAACTATCAGGATTCCCTTTGTTGCAGTAATCTCCCCAGGCCCTTGGTTGCAATTTAATATCCAAGTTTTCCCTACAATAACATCCTCAACCACCTCACAGCTGGCCCTAACAGCCCAGCCAAGCTCAGTTACACGGAGGTTGGGGGGAGCGCAGGCATGAGCCGGCCTCCCCTGGGAGTCCAGTGGAACTTAGTGCCCTGTACGCTTGAATGGGCCCAGAAATCATCTGGGAATCCTCTTGAAAAGCAGATTCTAACTCAGTTCGGTTGGGGGCGGCTGCCGTTCCAACAAGCCCCAAGGCAGGGCTTTGCTTAGGACCCTGTTAGCACGGTGGGTTGGAAAACGCACAGGTCACGGGCCCCCAGATTCCCAGCCCAGCTTGGAACCAATTCACAGATGCGTCCGCGAAATCATTCCGTGGATGCTGGTGTTTGGTTCCACTTGTGTGAGGGAGGGGAGTCAGGACAGAAGTCCGGGGACTCGGGGCCCTACCTCAGAGAAGACTGTGAGGGCAGACCCCGTGCTAGGGTTCTGAAGCCTCTCTCTGGAGGACCAAGGTCAGGGGCATGGTGGGGTCCTTAGTGTCCCCGTGGGGAAGGAGGAGTAACAACGCAGCAGGAGCGCTGGTGCTCAGGGAGCTAGGGGAAGGGGCAGTGTGGCCTGGTGGAAACCACCCCGGTTAGCATGTCAAGGAGACTGGTTCGACTCTCGCTTTTGGCAAACGACTTGGGTAGAATTTCTAAATCAAATTCTCCTCTGCTGTAAAACTGTGATACAGATTACTACCTTGTGGGGTGTCCTGAAGGGCAGAGGAGCCCGGCCCTCTGAAAATCTCAGACGCTCTGTAGGTTCAAAAGAAAGTTGCCTTCCCCTGGGCTCCCAAGTTAGGGGTTCAGCTCCCGTGCTTGGCTCTATGTGAAGCCCCCGCCCCCAGTTACCCTCTGGAACAGGGAGGTAGGATGGGTGGTTCAGACCAGCGGTTTGCAAAATGAGTCTGCACTGACCCCTCCCCTCGGATGTAAAAGAGGGCATGTGCATCTGTGCATTTTACTAGGGCATCCAAGCGGTCCAGTGGCCTCGCTCAAGCCCCTTCCGGCCACGGGATCCTGGAAGAGCTACCTAACCCCCGAGTCTCAGTCTGCATGTCTGTAAAGAGGGCTTGTGAAGGGACAGGAATGGATAAATGTATCTGGGGGCGCCTGGGTGGCTCAGTTGGTTGGGCATCTGCCTTCCACGGGGTGGGGGTGTATCCCAGGGTCCTGGGGTTGGGCTCCCTGCTCCACCGGAGTCGGCTTCTCCTTCTGCCTCTTCCTCTGCCCTGCTCCTGCACTCTCTCTCTCTCTTGCTGTCTCTCAAGTACACAAATAAAATTGTTAAATACACGAATACATGTATCTAGACTGTTGCGAGCAGAGCCTGGAGCATAGTCGGTGCCTGCTGGGCTTGCAGTCGCTGTTTACCGTCCTTCTACAGTTCCCATGCCGTGCACTTCTGGAAAGGGGGCTCCTCTGTACCCAGCTGCGCGGGCACTGGCCTGGGCCCGCTGCGGCGGGTACTGCTGGGGGGGGGGGGGGGGGGGAGGCGGCTGGCTCAGCTCTTGTTTGACTCCCAGCCCCACCACTGACCGACATGACCTGCCTCAAGTTAGCAACCTTCCTGTGGGGAGGAGACGTCCAGGAATCCGTGCACGCGTGTGCTCCGTGGGAGCGCTCAGAACGCTGGGGGCCCGAGGGTCGGTGGCTGCGGGCATTACTGTTTTCCTTGAAAACACCTCCGTGTTCTAGCTCTTCGTACGTCTAATAGCCTTCATAATAAAGAAATATGTTTTTAAGGACTTTATTTATTTGATTGGTGGAGCCAGAGAGCGTGGGGGGGGGCTGGCAGAGGGAGGGGGGCTCCCCGTTGAATCAGGTGCCCTGACTCAGGGCTCGATCCCGTTCTTAGACTGTGCTGTCCCATATGTGTGACTGTGGAAACTTAAATGGGTTAACATTAAGCATAATTCAACGTTCAGTTCCTGTCGCTCAGGCCACACTCAGGTGCTCGGGGGGCCTCGCGTGGCCAGGCGCCGCAGACACAGGACGTTTCTGTTCTCACGGAAGGTTTCTTGGGCAGCACAGCTCCAAGGCAATGGCTCTCCCCTTGAGGTCTGCATTAGAGTCAGTTGAAG
This sequence comes from Taxidea taxus jeffersonii, assembly GCA_003697995.1. Taxonomy (NCBI): domain Eukaryota; kingdom Metazoa; phylum Chordata; class Mammalia; order Carnivora; family Mustelidae; genus Taxidea; species Taxidea taxus. Next base: position 9,333 of record RCUC01159484.1, read on the forward strand.
AATTAAAATATTACTAATGGGGGGCACCTGGCTGGCCCAGTGGGTAGAGCGTGTGACTCTGGATCATAAGGTTGAGAGTTCAAGCCCCATGTAGGGTGTAGCGCTCACTTAAAAACAAAACCAAACCTAATGCGTGGGCCCGAGTGCCCAGAATTTATATTTAATTAGATGACAGTGGGAGCCATTAAAGGGTTGGGACAGGAGAGAAACGTGAACTTCTGGAAGCCTCACCAGGCAATGGCATGGAAGCGGAGGGGGCCTGGGATGGGCAGGTCAGGGGAGAGCGCACAGCTCGGCCCCTGCTGCCGGTGTGTCCCCTGTCGGGGGGCCGAGGAGGCCCCAGCGTGGGGGCGGTGACAGCTCCGTAGCTCTCAGCGGGGGGAGACCCTGCACCTTCCAGAGCGAGAAGGGGCAGAGCACCTCGAGATCCCCAGGAGGCCCGCATCGCCGTTTTATTTATTAATTTATTTTTAAAGATTTTATTTATTTATTTGACAGACAGAGATCACAAGTAGGCAGAGAGGCAGGCAGAGGGAGACGGGGAAGCAGGCTCCCCGTCGAGCAGAGAGTCCTGCGCGGGGCTCGATTCCAGGACCCTGGGATCATGACCTGAGCCAAAGGCAGAGGCTTTAACCCACTGAGCCACCCAGGGGCTCCCGCATTGCCGTTTTAAAAACTCAGTTTAATTTCCTTGGTGAGCAATTAGTACAGGGCATATGATACAAGATTTCGGGGATAAAGAAGGTGGTTTGAGAAAAGCGGTCTCCACGGCACCTGTCTCTCCTGGCTGTCCCACTTTTCTTCTTAGAGACCAAAGATAGGACCAACCTTTACGCGTCTTCTGGTCGTAACCTCTCTATACCACTTCCAAGCAAACACGGAGCTGTTTGGTGCCCAGAAATCACAGCCTCCCCCGTGCGGGGCCCTGCACTTTCTTTTGCTGCCTGGGTGTAGCTCGGGCCCCCTGGGCTTCACCAGGAGGCTCTGTCTCGGGCCCACCTGCTGCTGGGCTGCAAGTTCCTTAACCAGCCCCCGCCCTTGGGCTGTTAGGCGTCCTCTCTCTCCGTAACACCTGCAGTAGCGAACATGAATGTCCACATCTCATCTCATTCTGCAGGAAGGGCATCTCCCCATTTTTCTCTTCAGTTTGCAGAATGAAAGAGGTACAAGGCCCGCCACAGCCACGGCCTTTGCTGGAGCTTGCTGACCAGGAGTGCAGGCAGTGACCCGGCTGCTTACAGACAGGGGTGCCCAGGGTCAGACGCGAAACCCTCCACTCTGTACAGCCATGAACCGCAGGTCTGTCTGCTTTCCCCGGAGTCCCTGGGGCTTAAAGGAAGGAGGTCTGGGGCCAGGGTTGGGGCAACAGAATCACTAGAGCTGTAATCCTGTGTGGGCGGACTCCCCTCTCACCGCCGCAGGAACAGAAGCCTGGGGAGGAGGAGAGGAGGAGTCAGCGTCCTTTCCTGGCCTGATGAGGTTGAGCCCCACTGGGTTCACTCCCTGTTCTTCCCTCCGGAGAGAGACAGCATCCTTCCAAGTGTGGTGGCAGGCCTGGCCCTGCGGTAGTGTGTATGGTGCTGGGCTCTGTGAGGACAGATGGCAATGAGGCGCTGCGAAGCCATTCCCGCCACCACCACACATTTCCTCGGACGTCGTTAGGTGCGGTGCAGGCCCCCCTCGAGTTTGCTCGAGGGGGGAAAGGGGCAGGTCTGGAGACGAACACGACAGGTGGCTGGCTGTGCATAGCTTGGGCTCCAGCCTTGGGTCACCTGTCACACCCCTGCCCTGCCCCGACTTCATATTCCAGTTTGGAAGCTTCTAGTGTTCTCACTCCAAATTCACCTTCCCTCCTTTATTTTTTGGCATGTTGATTTGTTTTTTCAAAATAATCACGCACAGCAACCAACCCAGTAATGTCAAGCCTGTCTATCCAAACAACACGTAAAGTCAGTAAAGGACAACGGGCAAATCACAGGGACAAGACTTTCACATAAGAAAAAAGAAATATATACAATGCCCATACACATGAGAAGATAGTCTCATTAGCGATGCACACAACTCTAAACAAAACCACGCTAGGAGCCCACGTGTGCTTGTCCAACAGGCAAAAACTCACAAGCCCAACAGCAACACCAGCTGCTGGGAGGTTGGGGTCACTTCTGTGTTGCTTTGCAAATCAGTTGGCAGCAAGTTGTAAGGTCTGACTTTCCCATACTCTGTGACCCATTATTTCCACTCCCAAGTGTGCACACAAGAGAAGCCATTGTGTGTGTGTGTGTGTGTGTGTGCGCTCAGGGACGGGGAGAAAGGACATCCCAGCCTCGTTCGTAGCCGCAGAAACCCAGGAGCAATTGAAACGCTCATCAGCAGGAGAAAGGAGAGATAAACTGTATATTCACAGGAAGGAATTTCAAAACAGAAAAAATAACAGGCAAGGTTCCACGTGGCTAAACCTGAGGGGCATACACTGTTGAGTGAAAGAAGTCGTTACAGCTCGATACCCTTCTGCTAAAGTGAGAAACAGCTGAAAATGACCAGTCTATTTTCAGGAGTACATATGGATGTAAAAAAATGTGTAGACACAGGACAGCTTTCAGGACAGTGGATACTAGTGTTGGGGGAAGTGGGGAGCGTGACGGGGACGGGGAGCCCGGGACAGCACCGGTCAGCGGGAACGTGCAAGCTGATTACATACGTACACATTATTCTTTCTTTCTTCTTTTTTTTTAGATTTTTTAAAAAAGATTTTATTTATTTATTTGTTAGAGAGAGAGAGTGAGCACAGGCAGACAGAGAGGCAAGCAGAGGCAGAGGCAGAGGGAGAAGCAGGCTCCCTGCCGAGCAAGGAGCCCGATGTGGGACTCGATCCCAGGACGCTGGGATCATGACCTGAGCTGAAGGCAGCTGCCCAACCAACTGAGCCACCCAGGCGTCCCAATTCTTTCTTTTTTTTAAAATTTTGTATTTTATTGTATTTATTTGACAGAGAGACACAGCGAGAGAGGGAACACAAGCAGGGGGAGCAGGAGAGGGAGAAGCAGGCTTCCCGCGGAGCAGGGAGCCCAACGCAGGCTCGATCCCAGGACCCTGGAAACATGACCTGAGCCAAAGGCAGATGCCTAACAACTGAGCCACCCAGGTGACCCCACATTTTTCAATAGACAAATCGAAGAGGGGCCCGTGTGGACCAACAATGAAAGGACATAAAGAGCCAACCAGGGGTTACGGTCACTCCACTTCCGTGCACTGAGGTTTGCGTCGAGTCCCACATGCACAGGGTTCGGTGAAACAGGGTTCTCGAAGTTTTCAATCAAAACAGTGGTCCCAGCCCCCACTTTTCTCTATTCCCTCTCCAGAGATGACAACATTCAACATGCAAAGTACTTTAACTAATTTTTGGTGATTTAATCCGTATTTCCAAGCAACATGCTGTTATGGCTGCATCTTGATTTCTCCAGTTGTGGCATTATCCGCTGACAGAACCTTCTAGAATACGTTTCGCTCTTCCCTCCGTCCATCTCGGCTACATGGACTCGTCCTGTCCCCCAAATTTCCATCATCCTGGGAGAGTCACAGGATAATTTCTTTTTTCTTTTTTTAAAGATTTTATTTATTTATTTGACAGAGAGCACAAGCAGGCAGAGAGGCAGGCAGAGAGAGAGGAGGAAGCAGGCTCCCCGCCCAGCAGAGCGCCCAGCAGAGCGCCCGATGCGGGCCCGATCCCAGGACCCTGAGATCATGACCTGAGCCGAAGGCAGAGGCTTAACCCACTGAGCCACCCAGGCGCCCCCACAGGATAATTTCTGTTGTCTTCATACTCAGTGTTCACATATCGCCCACCTGAGCCGGGACTATTTCTTCTCTTATGCATAACACTCTGTGTTCCCTAAGTTGTTAACTATTTTTGTTTGTTTGTTTTTCTAGGTTCTCATTCATCAAATCAGCCACAAATCTACTATTTCCATCTCTTCTCAAAATATTAGGATGGCTCAGATACAGCATCAATTTGAACTTCTTGCTGCCATGGTTGCTACTTGCTACATGGCTGCTTCGGTCGTGAACCAGACTGTTGGCCGCGGGAGGAGGGGGACACCGGCCACACCCCCCCCACCTCCCTCCCCACCCCCTCTGTGTGGCACGGTCCCGAATTTCAAATTCTAGGTGTTTCTCTTTCATGATTTACGATGTCCCCCCAACCCAGGTTTTTGATCCTCTAATAGCTTCCTGAGAAAAGGTGCTTACAACGGAGATTGTTTGAGACCCCCATGTCTGGAAATGTCTTCATTCTCCCGCCCACTTGACTGATGCTCCGGGTGTCGAATTCCAGGCTCGAAGTGTTGTTCCTGCAGAGTCTAGAAGGTCTCGTTGGCTTCCAGGGTGTCCTGTTAGGAAGTCTGCTCTGCAGGCGTTCTTTCTGGACCGGCTGTGTCTTGGCTTCAGAAGCACATAGAATCTTCCTTTTGTCTCCAGCGTTCTGAAATTTCGTGATGGTGCCCGTCAGTTTCTATCCATTATGCGGAGTGGCTGGTAGACCTTTCAGTCTGAAGCCTCCTGTCCTTCAGGTCTGGGAAGTTTTCTGTAAATATTCCCTCTGGGCCACGAGGCTGGTTCAGTGGGTGGGGCGTGTGACTCCAGATATCAGGGTTGGGAGTTCAAGTCCCCCGTTAGGCATAGAGCGTACCTAAAAAGAAAATTCCTTTTTATTAGTTCCTGCCGTCTGTTTGTTTTTCATTTTCCTTTCTGTTCCCTGTTTCTGGAACTCTTAGTACTCAGATGTTGGACTTTCTGGGATGTTGTCTGGTTTTCCTGTGTCATCCAACGCTCCTAGTGAGAACTTTATTTATGCTTTTACATTTGTATGTCTCAGGAGCTCTATTATATTTTCTGCATATTACCTTTTTAGAGAGGAGAGAGAATCTGAAGCAGACTCCACACCCACTGTAGAGCCCGACACAGGGCTCCATCTCACCACCCTGAGGTCATGACCTGAGCCAAAATCAAGAGTCGGATGCTTAATGGACTGAGCCACCTAGGAGCTCCAGCATATTACTTTTAATGGTATTCTGTTTTGTTTCACGGATCCAGTATTTTCTCTTGTCTATCTGGGAAAATGATTGATAGGATTTTTAAAGCTTTCTTCTCCCTGCACTTTCTCTGTTTCCGGTTGTTGGCTTTGTCTCCCTCCCTTCTGCTGGAGACTTTCCTCAGCATGTAATCCTTGGTGCTGCTCCTGTTTAAGAGTGAGGGACCAAAAGGCCATCTTCTTCCTGTGGGCAAGAGCTTGCAGCTTAACGGAGAGCCTCACAGGTGGGCTTGTGTGGCTGGAGAGCTGGTGGGGGGGATCCCTGATGCCACACTCCATGGATCCCTGCTCTCGGGCTGAATAGATTTTCCCAGTGTCTAGTCTGGAGGACAAAGGTCCAGTGGCCGGTCTTCTGGAAGAAATCGGGCTGCGGTCTTCGTGTTCCCTGTGCATACTGCTTTAATTCTCCTCTTTTCTACGCGGTGCCTCTGCCCCTGTGCCTGGTTTTCCCCCAACAGAAACCCTCTGTTTCAGTCCCTGAAGGAAAGGGAAAGGGGAAAAAAATACTTTGATTTTCTGGGGGGTTGGGGAGAGGCAGTCTCCCACCAGCATGGAGTGGAGGAGGGGATATCAGGAGCTGTTTCTTTTTTCTAAGATTTTATTGTCCGGGAGTTCTGCACTAGGCTTGGGACTTGAACTCACAACCCCAGATCCAGAGTCCTACGCCCCATGGATGGAGCAGCCCGATGCCCGGGATCTGTTTCTTTTTTCTTTCTTTTTTTTAAAAAATATTTTATTTACTTATGTGACAGAGAGAGATACAGCAAGAGAGGGAACACAAGTAGGGGGAGTGGGAGAGGGAGAAGCAGGCCTCCCACAGAGCAGGGCTCCATCCCAGGACTCTGGGATCAGACCTGAGCCGAGCCGAAGGCAGATGCCTAGGGACTGAGACTCCCAAGCGTCCCTGGACCTGTTTCTTCTTTTTAACCAGTCTTCCCTTTTCCTTCCCTTCTGGAGGTCCTTGCTGCAGCGCTCCTGAGCCTCTGGAGGCTTCCACAGTAGATCACACGGATTCTCACCGCTCCCCAGGGCCTGCGTGGCTCTCAGCTCTCGAGGCCGCGCCCCACCAGCCACTGCCTTCCCCCTGCCCAAGTCCGGTCGCAGGGGTCCTTCCCTGTCCCATCTTTGGGGGCTGAAATCTTTTCAAAATGATCTTTACTGCCTTGTCCATAAACCTGCCCTTATTGATGGTTTAGCGGGATTTCGGGAGGGAATCAAATTGTTCAACTCACTATTCACTCTTCACTATTACTGAAGACTTTATTGCTGTAATCACTACTCGGGATAGGTAATGGAGGGACCGGCTACGCACTTCTCAAGGTATACAAAGACCCAGCGAGAAACAAATGTCCTTCCCATCCCTGCCATGAAGTTTTATTGTCAGCGTTGCTGCAGAAAACAACTTCTGGGGGCAGGGAAATAGCTAATAGGACAAACGACTAAGAGCGCCCAGGATGAGGACTTAGTGTGCGGGGCTTCTGGGCTCTGCGGGGCAGCAAGGCGGCCGGACAACAGCCACTGTCATCCTCCTCTGTTTTTGAGGTTCTAAATCATTTCAGTGTGGGTTGACATCAGGTGCTTCTCACAGAAGTAAGGCACGACCCCTAACTCGAGCCGTTTTTTCCAAGAAGAAACTTGAGATTCGGAGGTGTGGCTGCCCACTCGGGAACTCCGACTTGAAAAGTGGGCGTGGGGAGCCCGCCTTGTGCGAAGCCCGACAGCCGCGAGGGAGGCCCGGGGTCCCGCTGCTCCCGGTGGTCCTCGGTGGGTCTCGGAGGCTGGGGTTCGAGACCCGCAGCGTGGGCGGCTTTCCCGGGATCTTCCGCACAGTCCGGCCTAAGAACCGGCGGCAGGAAAACTGCTCCCTGCGGCGTCCGGAGCCGAGCGGACAGGCTGAGGGAGGCTTCCCGGAGAAGGTGGCCCGTGGGGTGTCTCCGCAGGCGGAGG
>RCUC01159485.1:0-49429 GCA_003697995.1 Taxidea taxus jeffersonii
TTCAGGATAGATAGAATGGATCTAAACTTATAAGTATGACAATCAAAGACTATATAATCTGGCTAGTGCCAGCCTTTTCTATTACTTCCCATAACTCACCCCAGTCATACTAAACTATCTGCTAGCTGTTTCATATGCTAGGGTCTTTGCATATGCTGTTCTTTATGCTTTGAGTGGTTTTTTTCTCACACTTACTACTTACCCCTTGGGCTCTTCTACCACCTAAAAGAAAAGGCAGAGTGACTCTTTAAAACTTGCCTTCAAAGTAAAGCCTTCCCCATTTCCCTTTCCTCTGAATTATTTCCTCTCTATAACTCTTTAGAAATCTTACCATGTTTTATACTGTGTTTCTTTATGCAGGTATACTCTACTAATCTCTGATTTCCTAGAGAGTACATGTCTTATTCACATTTAGATTTATTCAATCATGCAGCAATTCAAAATTATTTACTAAGTAATTTCTCTACTATATGCCAGTTGACTACTGTAGATTCTGACAATACAGCAGTTAACAAGACAGACAAAATCCCTGTCCTCAAGAAGCTTATAGTGTATGTATGTGTGTGTGTGTGTGTGTATATATATATATATATAGAGAGAGAGAGAGAGAGAGAGAGAGAGAATGTCAGATGGTTATTAAAATAATAAAGCAGGATAATGAGTTCAGGAAGAATGAATGTCAGTGCAGGTAGATGTTGGGATTTTATAAATGGTGATCAGAGAAGGCCTCTCTGATAAGGTGACTTTTGCACAGATATCTGAAGAAAAGGACAGAAGCAAGCTCTTTGATAGCTGGAGCAAGAGTATCCCAGGCAGAAGGAAGAGTGTGAGGGTTCTGAGGCTAGAGAATAGTTGAGGTACTCAAGAAATTTCTAGGAGCCCCATGTGACTAGCATGAAGGGGAAAAAAGAGTAAGAAAGGCCATGAGATCAGAGGAGTCATGGGAGGGATCCTGCAGGCTCTTGTAGCCATGGTATGGAATTTGAAAAGGCGCCCCATAAGAAAAGTGAAGATATATGTGTATGATATCTCAATCAGTAAATTCCATAGATTTTTTTTTAGCAGACAAAAGACACTTTTGACATATTCATATTATAGCTAATGAGTACGTCTACTGTAGAGTCCTATTCTTGAGCAATTTGGCCTAGGCAGTATATAAGTAAAGCTTATATTTACCTTTATCAAGTTTATCTATTGAATAATATCATCAAAAAGCACCGGGGTAGCTCAGTTGGTTAAGCATCTGATGCTTGGTTTCGGCTCAGGTCATGATTTCATGGCTCACAGGGCTGAGTCCCATTATCAGGCTCCACACTCAGTAGGGAGTCTGTTTGAAGATTCTCTCCCTCTGCTCCTCCCCCACTGGAGCACATATTCTCTTTCTAATATAAATACATCTTTAAAATTTAAAATTAGGGGCGCCTGGGTTGCTCAGTGGGTTAAGGCCGCTGCCTTCAGCTCAGGTCGTGATCCCAGGGTCATGGGATCGAGCCCCGCATCGGGCTCTCTGCTCTGCAGACAGCCTGCTTCGTCCTCTCTCTGCCTGCCTCTCTTACCTACTTGTGATCTCTGTCTGTCAAATAAATAAATAAAATCTTTAAAAAAAATTTAAAATTAATAACATTAAGAGTTAAAGATATATAATGTTCTAGTTCAGTTTAACAAATACTTAATGAATATCTAATATGAGCCAGTTCTTCCTTAGGAGCACCACAGAAGTTTAGCACAGTACTCCAGATCTCTTACAAAGATGACTTTCTTTTTATTTCTTGTATTGCTAATTTTTAAACATTTTTTGAATTGTTGTAAAACAAATTGTTGACTGATTTATGTTTTATAATTTCCATGGATGGCCTCAGATTCTTTTGACTATTGTACTTTGTGTTTAAGACAGTTAACATTTTCTTCTTTGGGACATAAAAATATTGAGTTGGTGTCAGAGACACTGTCTGTGCTCTATGTGTGTTTCTTCTCTTTGCCATATTCCTGCAAAAACATTCGGAGTGTGCTATTACTCCCAACAATCAATAACCTCATCTCTTGTAGAAAGAAAGTACCTGGAAATTCACATCCCACCTCCACACCCAGCTACACCAGGTGGCTTAACCAAGGACTGATTAGACCAGAGGTATAGAATGGCTCCTCTGCCCGAATAGGAACAATTCTGAATGTGATGGACACTGTCTACAGAGGTCCTTTGTAAAATGAGCCAAAGTACTCCAAGGAACTTTGCTTGATATCTTACCTGTGGTTGAGCTTCTTCCCTTCTTAACCCATTTGTACATTTCCCAGCCAGGTCCTCCTGGATGCTTCCCAAGTTGATGTATGCGTGATAGATATCCATGCCTTCCTCCAAACTTCCCCATTTTTTTTTTATTAACTTACTATAAAGATTTACTTTATTAACACTTTTTCTGATGAAGCTGTATTTTAATTCACCTTATACCTAATCCTTATTCCTCTATCCAGTCCTCAAGAACACCAAAGAGAATTTACACTATCATTCTCATTATTCTAAGAAAGAGGTTTTAGTTCAATGTTAAAAGCTGTTAGTGAGACAATGCTGAGCTTATTACTCTTGCTACATTTTTAAAAAAGATTTTATTTGCTTGTGTATTTATTTTAGAGACAAAGAGAAGAAGTGACCAAGGGGAGAAGCAGAGGGAGAAGAAAACCTCCAGCAGACTGCATGCTGAGTACAGAGCCTAACATGGGGCTCTATTCCATGACCCTGAGATTATGACCTGAGCTGAAACCAAGAGTTGGCTCAATCAAGTGAGCCACTCAGGCTCCCCTCATTACCTTTTCTAAGTGCTCAAAGAATCCTCCTAGAATTTTGGACTTCAAACCCAGTGATATGAAGGTAGTGTACAGAAACCCTTTCCATTACTGAAATCTAAGATTCTATTTTTTACCTACATATGTTTTAGAAGTTCTTTCCTTCTCAACAATCTCTATTCTCTTAAGATTTAACTAATGAAGGGCACCTGGGTGTCTTAGTCTGTTAAGAGTCTGCTTTTGGCTCAGGTCATGATCCCAGGGTCCTGGAATCAAGTCCTGCATTGGGCTCCCTGCTCAGCAGGGAGCCTGCTTCTTCCTCTGCCTATCATTCCTTCTCACTCACTCATTCTTTCTCTCTCTCTCTCAAACAAATAAATAAAATCTTTTAATAAGGAGATTTAACTAATGATAGAATATAAAAAAGAATGAAAAGATTTGGGTCCTAGCCTCTGACATACCTAGAGTGTAATATTAGACAAGAGACATACCCTCTCTGGATCCCAGTGCTATTACATATATTAAAAAAAGAAAGAAAGAAAGAAAGAAAGAAAGCTTGGGCCATATGCCCAATTGTCCAAGAATAAATAGATGGGCTAAAGGAGTATACTATTTTCACTCAGTGGAGAGCTGTTCAAATTTAATTTTGGTTGTTATTATTTATTTCTAGTCTAGTTCCAAATATGTTTTAGGCTATGTAAAAATAGTCATTAATAATAAACAACATAAGAATACTAACAATATAGGCAGAATAAAATTATACATATATGTTGACTGTAATTACACAATATTGGTTAATAAGTTAGAAAAAGATTTGAAAGGTACATGAAACACTAAAAAAACACTTGGAATGGAAGGATAGTGAGTCATATTTTTATTCTTAGTAAGTTTCAGTAAATTTTTAGAATGATTTTACATCAAATAATAATATATTCTCTTTTTTAAAAGATTTATTTATTTATTTGAGACAGGGAGGGACAGAGGGAGCTTGATCCCATGAGCCATGAGTTCATAACCTGAGCTGAAATTATGAGCTGGACACTTAAATGACACTTAAATGACTGAGCCACCCAGATGTCCACAAATAATATATTCTTTATTTTGTAAAATTTCTTTATTTTTGTAAAAAAACATTCAGAAAGTCTCCTTTCAACTGCCAAGTCTTACTCCTTTGGGTAAAAGGTAACTACTACCCTCATCTCAGTATACACCCTTCTAGAGCATTTTCTATACCTCCATATACATGTAGGCGAATATGAATAGAGAGAGTTGTGCTGGTACCATTGCTATTTTCTTTCTCTTTTTTTTGTAATTAAAACAGATTTTATTTTTTTTAATTTTTAATTTTTTTTATTTTTATATAAACATATAATGTAACCCCACCACCCTCTCCCAACACCCCTCCCCCCCACCCCCCTCAGTTTGTTTTATGACATTAAGACTCTCTTTTGGTTTGTCTCCCTCCCAATCCCATCTTGTTTCATTTATCCTTTTCCTACCCCCTTAACCCCCACCCCCATTGCATCTTCACTTCCTCATATCAGGGAGATCATATGATAGTTGTCTTTCTCTGACTGATTTATTTTGCTAAGCATAATACCCTCTAGTTCCATCCACGTCATTGCAAATGGCAATATTTCATTTCTTTTGATGGCTGCATAGTATATATATACCACCTCCTCTTTATCCATTCATCTGTTGATGGACATAGCTTGACTATTGTGGACAGTGCTGCTAAAAATATTCGGGTGCACATGCCCCTTTGGATCACTACATTTGTATCTTTAGGGTAAATACCCAGTAGTGCAATTGCTGGGTCATAAGGTAGCTCTATTTTCAATTTTTTGAGGAACCTCCATGCTGTTTTCCAGAGTGGTTGCACCAGCTTGCATTCCCACCAACAGTGTAGGAGGGTTCCCCTTTCTCCACATCCTACCAGCATCTGTCATTTCCTGACTTGTTAATTTTAGCCATTGTGACTGGTGTGAGGTGGTATCTCATTGTGGTTTTGATTTATATTTCCCTGATGCCGAGTGATGTAGAGCACTTTTTCATGTGTCTGTTGACCATCTGGATGTCTTTGCAGAAATGTCTGTTCATGTCTTCTGTCCATTTCTTGATTGGATTATTTGCTCTTTGGTTGTTGAGTTTGATAAGTGCTCATGTATTAGAAGAATAAATATTGTGAAAATGTCTATGCTACCTAAAGCTATCTACACATTTAATGCAATGCCTATCAAAATCCCATCCAATTTTTTCAAAGAAGTGGAAGAAATAATCCTAAAATGTATATGGAACCAGAAAAGACCTCGAATAGCCAAGGGAATATTGAAAAAGAAAGCCAAAGTTGGTAGCATCACAATTCCAGACTTCAAGCTCTATTACAAAGCTGTCATCATCAAGACAGTATGGTACTGGCACAAAAACAGACACATAGATCAATGGAACAGAATAGAGAGCCCAGAAATAGACCCTCAACTCTATGGTCAACTAATCTTCGACAAATCAGGAAAGAATATGCAATGGAAAAAAAGACAGCCTCTTCAACAAATGATGTTGGGAAAATTGGACAGCAACATGCAGAAAAATGAAATTGGACCATTTCCTTACTTTTCATTTTTAAACAAAGATGGGGACACATTTGTATGTACTGCTTTCTGCTATCCCTTGTCAGTATGTAGTATCCATTCTTTTTAATGCCAGCAGAAGACTCTTCAATATGGATGATCCAAAAACTATTCAATTATCCTCCAATCCATTAAGACATTATACGCTTTTAACCTTTTGTATTTCTTTTTCTGTAAATTACATGTTCACATCCTTCATCCAATTTCCTTTTATTGGTTTGCTTTTTTCTTACTAGAACTAATTTGTGAATTTTGGTTATTAATCTTTTGTCTATTACATATTTTTCAAATATCCTCAGTGTGTTTCTCACCTTATAATGTTCTTTATAAGCCTTTTACATCAGGAGATTATGTAAGTTTTAATATATAAGTTTTAATAATCATCATTATTGTTATATATAAGTTTTAATAATCTATATAGCCAGAATGTCAGTAAAAATGGCATTGCAGGCAGATCCAAGACCCCATCTCCCACAGAAAAATCAAAAATCAAGCAAAAATGGTCAGGATCTACTTTGTCAGAATCTGTAAAGAAGTCAAAAGTTTATAGCAGCCAAATGAATGCCTGATCAAGAAAAAAGCAAGTAAAAATAGGTAGAAAAGCTTTGTGGAATTCTCATCTGGCCCTGTTCCACTTCCTTCATTGTCTTGGTGATGGTACTGAAAATGGCCGCCAAAATTCCCAGTGTGGGACCCTGTCTCTGGTTCCAGAGGAAGCAGAGCAGACCTTATTCACAAAGAACTATATTGGTTCTGTCAGGAGGCTACTGAAAGGACTGATTCATGTTACTTGTTTTTTTGTCACCCAAATCATAACTCATTCAGGGTTGCAAGGCAGCAGTCACTCTTCCAAATCACTGTAAGGCAAATGAAATAAGCCATAATCTCCTGATGTAAAAGGCTGGTTGAGATATACAATGGAGCAATGAAAACCTGGGAGGAAAATCTGAGCAGAGAGTTTCTTTGAGAAATTTGGGTATTCAAAAGATACCTGTGGGGGCGCCTGGGTGGCTCAGTGGGTTAAGCCTCTGCCTTCAGCTCAGGTCATGCTCCCAGGGTCCTGGGATTGAGCCCCGCATCAGGCTCCCTGCTCAGCAGGGAGCCTGCTTCCTCCTCTATCTCTGCCTGCCTCTCTGCCTACTTGTGATCTCTGTCTGTTAAATGAATAAATAAAATCTTAAAAAAAAAAAAAAAAAGATACCTGTGTATACTTTGGAATTTAGAAAGCCAGATACATGCCAACTCTGGCTGTTAAACATCCAGACTCAGTGCAAGCAGGAAGTTAGAGCTAAGACAGAGTTAGAAGTAGTATAACTAAATATTAAAGAGGGCCAGCACAGATCCAACCTACAAAGATTGGAAGAGTTTTTCCTTTCTTTATTCTCTCTGTCTTTCACCTTTTGGCCTCCAAGAAAATATCTGTTAAACCTACCTGACAACAAAGCTAAAGGAATGCTTATAGTGACAGATGGTTACTACACTTATCATGGTGAACAAAGCAAAATGCATATATAATATTGTTAAATCACTATATTATACACATGAAACTAATATAATATTGTACATTGAGCATTCTTCAATTTAAAAAAGGAATAATTTTTTTTTTAGGAACAAATGTTTTACATAAGCAATACGGGTTTTATAAAATATTTGAGAGATTATACATAACAAATACAGATTTAACAAAATATTTTACAAAAGTCATCAAATAGGGGCACCTGGGTGGCTCAGTGGGTTAAAGCCTCTGCCTTCAGCTCAGGTCATGATCCCAATGTCCTGGGATCCGGCCCCACATCTGGCTCTCTGCTCAGCGGGGAGCCTGCTTACCTCTCTTTCTCTGCCTGTCTCTCTGCCTACTTGTGATCTCTGTCTGTCAAATAAATAAGTAAAATCTTAAAAAAAAAAAAAAAAAAGTCTTCAAATAGCCATAAGCCTACATCTGTAGAAAGAGAAACAAACTCTAATGAGGGAGAAAAATATGATTTCTGGAGTTAGCACATTGTAATATTCACAATGCCCAGTTTTCAGAGGAATAAAAAGGAAGAAAGAAAGAAAGCATGCTAAGAAATACTGACAACTATTCCTGAAGAAGCACAGACACTGGACTTACCAAAGACTAATTCAATTCAATTGTCTCAAATATGTTTAGTGAGATAAGGGAAAAGAAAAGAATAAAAGGAATTTGAAAACAGGAGAATAATGCATGAACAAATAGAGAAGACCAATAAAGATATAAAAATTATAAAGTGAAGCTAAGAAATTCTAGACCTAAGAAACAAAATAACCAAAGTCAAAATCTGATGAGAGGGATTCAACAGCAAAAGTGAGTAGGCAAAAGAAAGGGTCTACAAAATTGATGACAGGTCAACTGAAATCATCCAATCTGAAAAACAGAAAGAAAACTAAAAGAACAGAAAGAACAAAGCCTAAGAAACCTGTAAATACCATTAAGAATTCTATAATATACTTTTATTAGAATCCTAGAAGAGAGAAAAGACTACAGAAAGACTATTTGAAGAAATGATGGCCCCAAATTCCCCAAATTAAATAAAAGTACAAATCTACACATCCAAGAAACTCCATGAGTTCCAAGAAGATAAATGCAAAGAGACACATGTAAAGATACGTTATAGTCAATTTATTAAAAGCAAAGGACCAAGAGTCTTGGAAGAAGCAAAAGAGAAGCAACTCATCATATACAAAGTATCCCCAACAAAACTGACAGCAGAATTCTTATCAACAAGCATGGAGGCCAAATGACAATATGATATTTTTAAAGAAAAGAGAAACAAAAACCTGTCAGCCAAAAATACCATAACCAGCAAAACTATCTTTCAAAAAATGGAGAAATGAAAACATTCCCAGATAAACAAAAACTGAAGAATCACTTCTACTAAACTTGCTCTACAAGAAATGCTAAAGTTAAGTTCTTCAGTCTGAAATTAAAGGACACTAAACAGTAACTCAAATCTGTATGAAGAAATAAAGAACTCTGATAAAGATACTAGAATCCAAAAGTCTTGAAAAAATGATTAGAGTAGATGATCATGAAGACACCCAACATATTATGGTTCTAATAATTTTTTTTTCTGCTAGGTTTAAGCCTGTGCACCCTGTGTCGGCAACCAAGCTCATTAGATTATCAGTTAACTGTAAAAAGTGGAAATTTCTGTTTCATGTCAACAATTAGCCACCCTTCTTTTTTTACTGTGGATATAATGATAGTTGATCAACAGGATAAATATAAAAGTCATTTCTATGAGGTGGTTTTAAAAACTAGTATAATGAAATCAATGTGAGCGCAGTAAATATACAGTAATATGCATAATAATGATACTTTGTAAAAATAAATCATATCATGGGAACATACATTTTTTCTTTAATAGTCTCTATACTTCATACAAAGTAGTCTCTCATATACCAAAGTTATAAAAATATTACTCCAAATTGTCTTCTAATTATGCTATTGGTTTTCTATTTTTATTAGTTATTCTTTTATCCATAAGGAGTTTGATTTTACATCTTGTGAGAAAATGAATATTTTCCCCCAGTATTATAACTATTTAAACTAAATACTATTCCCTTTTCCTAATAGTTGAAATGCTTTAAAATGCCACATTAACTATATGTTAGATTTTCCAAAATCATATAGGACTATTACTGATTTCTATCTTCTTTGTTATCTATTTGTCTGTTATCATGCTGGTCAGTAGTGTTTTAATTACTACTGTTTTACAGCATATTTGCTTCTTGTAAATCAAGTTTCACTATTTCCTTCCTTGTTTTCTATTCTTGTATGTCTTTTTTGATAAATTCTAAAATCATTTTATCAAGTTCCATTGAAATATTCATTTAACTGATATACAGACTGGGAATGTATTGAGTTCATAGATTTCTATTAATACTGAGTCTTCATAACCAGGAATATAATGTATTTTCTTTGATTTAAAATATAGCGGTGAAGAATGCAAGTTCTGTCTCTTTCTTCCTGTGTGATTTTAACACATTTACTTAAGTACTCTGTGGAGTGAGGATTCAATAATTTAATCAATATAAAGCTTTAAGAAAAATGCCTAGAGCATTGTAAATACCTTACTAAAGTCCCTTTATATTTTACATTAGAATAAAATTATGTAGTATTTGCTTACCATAAAAAGAGAGGGAGAAAAATCAAGCTAGTAACCAGTTATCTTCTCCATTAAGCCCCTAAATGTCCATTAGTGGGATGGTGCTGAAAGGTGTCCTGTTTTCTAGGCTTTGTTTGCATGCTATGGGGGAGCAAAAGATGTGCTCAGGCATCAGCTAGGTCTGGATCTGAGTTGCAGCCCTGCTACAGATCTTAAGTCATCTACTCTTCTTTTTAACAATATCTACCTTGCAATGTTTGTGGTGATTAAAAAT
Source organism: Taxidea taxus jeffersonii (assembly GCA_003697995.1). Taxonomy (NCBI): domain Eukaryota; kingdom Metazoa; phylum Chordata; class Mammalia; order Carnivora; family Mustelidae; genus Taxidea; species Taxidea taxus. The sequence continues at coordinate 9,807 of RCUC01159485.1, forward strand.
ATTACCTTGGCACAATATTTATCAAGAACTTAGCATGTTCCAGACACTTTACACATTATCATTTATTACCCCAACAATCCAAACTGTTAATATCCCCATTTAAAGTTGGGGAAACTGAGGCACAGAGTGGTTATGAGACACTCTTTAAATAACACAACCACTATGCTATGTAATTTTTCATTTCTCCACATAAACCAGGTTGTTTATATATAAACCAGGTTATAAACACACACACACACACACACACACACACACACACACACACACACCCCAAAGGGCGATAAAACTAAATGAAGGAAAGATCCTGCTTTGTCTCTGTCCATGTACATGAATACCAGATTGCTGCATCCTTTTGAATGATTTCAAGACTAAGAAACTATTAACTGAGTAAATGTCTCAAGTGGAGAATTCCTAACTCAGTGGGTTTATGAATTCTGGTACTGTGGCTTTGTCTTAAAGACACATTTATGTCTACTGTCTATAGACACCAGTATCTTTAGTCTATGATAGCATCAAATAATGAGTTTGAAAATCTCAATTTAAAAAAAATCCAATTCTATAATATAGCTCTGTTATATAGTTGAGTATTTTAACTTTCCTGTTGCCATAATGGCTATACATGGAAGCAAGGACATAAGCTAAGACATCAGAGCTACTACCATCTACCATAAAGGTAATATTTGATTACATCTAGCATCATAAAACTTGCATAATTATTATTCTTATTAGTGGTCTTAAAATTAAACCCTCATTAAAAATAAAGAAGATAATTTACATGTTGACCTCTAACAATACATAATTTATTACCCCTGAAAAAGCCCCAACATGACACATAGTAATAGTGAAGTCATTTTCTTCAATAATAGAGCAAGGCTGTGGGGACTCAATCTCAAGCATACAGATGAAGTTAGAGAAATTCAATTATCTGAATGTCCTGTTGACAGAATCTTCAGATGTACAACAAATTTTTACCAGTTTGTCTTGATACCTGCACACCATTTAGGGATATATATGAGACTAATGGTTGTTCAAAATGAAATAAAAAACCTTTAAACCTTTAAATGACTATGGATTAAGGAGGGCATGTATTGCATGGAGCACTGGGTGTTATGTGTAAACAATGAATCCTGGAACATTACATCAAAAACTAATGGTGTACTGTATGGTGACTAACATAATACAATTTTAAAAATGACTATGGAAATACTGATGAAGTAGATTCTAATTTGGACTAAGGACTAAGAGACTATACGCACAGACACACTCAAATTTGGGAATACAGAGTTGAAATCACCCAAAATAGTGACTAAGTTAACATAAGTCTTAAAAAGAAAAGGAAAAATAATGCAACCCATAAGAAGTAAAAAATAAAATAATAATAATGAAAGAAAACCTCTGCTAAGATAACTGTTATACAAAATAAGTATAATCATTCTAATAGTATTTCTGGCCTGAAAAGTGAAACACAGATGAACATCAACAGACCCCTTTAATACGTAAACTCTGGCCAGAAGTATCAAAGCCTCAGGAAATGTGAATCTATTTTTTTAATGTAAATATACAAGTTTTTTTTTAATATGAAATAGTACTCTTTCTACAAGCTAAGAAAATTTGACCAATATATTATATTTTGCTTAAATACCAGAGGTAAATTCTAAAGTTTTTCTTTTGTCTAGATTATATGCTTACAAAAACTAAATATGTATCTTAGGCAACTATAAGTGAAAGCAACTGAAATGGGATACCTTATTCCAGATACTGCAGCTTGCCATTGTTCAGTCATATCACTAATTTATAATATTTAAGTATTTTCTATCCCTTTCTTAATGCACCTGGCATCTTATTTCTGGCTCTAACTGCTGACATGTACTGGGCATAATGTCCAAGAGCCCATGATAGACAGGACAACTCCTAAACATTTTTCCTCAAAGGAGTTTTCAGAATCAGAGCCCATCAGGGCACAGAAGGGTTTCAAGACTATTTTTGCCAATATCCATTATTTTTCACATTATTCTAGGTTATATTTCATGTACTATCCAATTCCCTAAAGTGCTCACATCCACTTGGAGTTTATCCAGAATTCCAAGTTCCCATCATCCAAAATAACTTCGTAGAGTGTGCCAACATCATTTGCTAGTTCCTCTTGGCCTCTTTGAAGAAAGCAATAACTACTGAAAAGAAAACTACTTCCTATCTCCTCACTCAGCCCCTCTTTCCTCCTCCCCCCGCTCCCCACTTCTCCAGGACCTATTCAATCCAAATAATTTATAAATGTTTACAGAAAATATTGGAAATTCCTTTATGCTTGAGAACTAATCTAACCAGCACTCACCTATAGTATATTTGAAATTTTTATATAGATTATAGATATGTTCTGCTAAGCCCTCTGCATGAGCCTTCAAATGCATATTGTCCTAGGCTCACTTTATCTTTTTTTCTTCCAAATGTGATGCTTCACCTAATATATATTATTTTTCAACAAATGTCACCATATTTAGTGTGTAGATTTTAGAATATCAGAAAGCTTCTCTTTGAATCCTGGACCTACTAATGCTCGGGCAAATTATTCAATTTCCCCAAGCCTCAGATCTCTTGTTACAAAATGAGAAAAAAATACCAACCTATAAGGTTGCTAGGAAGATTAAATGACATATCTATATACAAAACTTAGCATCTGGAACAGAGCTAGAAGCATCAGCTATTATTCTTATCATTTCCAAAAATGCCAGGAAAATATTGCATTGATGTCAACATATTAAAAACTGAATGAATGCCTACTTGAGCTATAGTTCAGACTCAGTATCAACTCAAAAAACAGTTTGGGTCACATGAGTAACTTGAGAATATGGTTTCATTGGAAGCAGGATAACAACTCATTATGTCTAGTTCTATAGCCCACCATAAATAGGCTAAATACAGCTAGATAAAATGCTCAATTGAAATGACAGTTTCTTTACAATGAAATAAATTCTCAGTTCTTAATATGGCATCAGAGGCCCTTGTTGCTAAGACCCTGGAGACCACATGATTCTTGCTAAAGCAGCATGTTAGTTCATCTACCCAACTGTACAGCACCCTGGCCATGTGGCAGGCTGACTCTACCCACAACTCAAGTGGAAAGGCCTTGGACAGTTAGTGTAATTCTACCTCCCTTAACACAGCTTTGGGTGAAGGATGGGAGTGTCAATCAGGCCTAAGTCCGCAAGAATGGAATTCCAAGTTACAGTGCTAGTTTCAGGGATAAGTATGTGATATGTCAGCTAAATCAAGATAAAACACATAACTTTGTTTAATCATTGAATTCAAAAGATTGCTCTTTTTCTCAGGAGGTAAAAATGAGAAAGCATGGAACCTTGTTGTTCTTGACAGCCATTCTTTGACCAAAAAAAGAGAGCCCACCATAGCAAACGGACACTCTAGAAGGCAGAGCACAGAGATATAAACTGTAAAACCCTGGTTTTGTTATTGTTTTTTTTTTTTTTTTAAGTTGATACTATTGAGTCACTGGATCAATACTTACCTGTAGCAAAATTAACCAATACATTCCTTTTAGTCCACTTGCATATTCTGTTACTCGCAAATATTTGTGAACTCATATGTGCACCAGTTTTCTCACATAATCTCCTCTTAAAACTTTCATAAACATCATGATCCAGTTATACTCTGCAGCTTGTCAATCCCCAAAGACCTCCTACACATTGTTGCCTCTGTGTGCTTTTAGAAATATTTGCCTGCATCAAAAATGCTTTCCTCCTTTATTCTACTTATTCTTGCAATTCTAGCTCAAGTATATCCCCGCTTGTAAATCTTTTAATAAACTCTTGGATCATGCCAGAAATATAATGATTTGTATTTCTCTCCATCTCCCTTTCTTCCCATCTGCAAACTGTCAGTCATGTATGGGTAGAGCTGAAACCACGTTGGTCTCCGTGTCTCCACTATATCTAGGACAAGGTTTACATTCAGTAATCTTACAGACTTTAATCAAACCTAATGTTTTAGGTACATATTTAAGGAAAAATACAGTAACAGTTTATCTATCTGATTGATTGCTGATGCTAAGAATTTAAGATGCTGTGGACATCTAAGTGTTTGGCACTATGTTGCAGGGTTTTACATACTTGAATATCAATTTTCATCACGGACTTGTAACTCTTATCTCTATTCTACAGATCAAAACCTAGAACTAAGATAAGTATCCCATCTAAAAATCACAAAGTTTGCAAGCAAAGAAATTAGAATCAAGGGAGGAGGTTTCCAATGGGATAAGATCACTTAGTGGCCATATATACATATAACCACACAAACTCCAGACCTGGCTGAATTTGTCCATTTAGTCAAAAAGCTGGCACAAAATAATGTTTAGATTTATGCAGTCCTCCATTCATTAACTAAGCCTACTTTAAATAACTGAAACTTCAAGAGAGGAAACTCATTACTGCAACTATGTTAACTGGTGTAACAGAAAAATATAATCTGAACTCCCATCACTCTTTATTAAATAAATATGTATTTAGTGTCTTTTATGTGGCATTCTAGGTGCTTCAATATATCATATATATATATAAATATATATTAACAATAATAAATATATTTCAACATACATTTGATCAGTGCAGGTAAGGTTGTTAGAGATTTCTCTACACATGAAAAGCAAGTACATCGAAGTTAGATAACAAAGTACTTTAAATGTAAATACAATTTTTTGATTTTGAGGCATCTTGTTATTTGGCTAAAACAAAAATATCAATAAATAAGGGGCAATTTTATGTAAACATTCATTGCAGTGATTTTGGAGAAGAAATTCACAGAGATTAGAGATAGAATCATTTGCTATTTTCCTTTCCTACCTGCAGAAGGGGTCAACTGCTGGAATTACCTATGGAGGAGGCTTCTCAGTCATGTCAACCATAGAGTAAGAGAAAATTTCAATCTAATAGTCAAAGCAAAAAATCAAGATCTATAACATCACTTTGATCCTTACCTGGGGAAAGGTCCAGGCTGATTGCTTCTGTCACACTCCCTTTCCTTCTCCATATGATTTCTAAGATGGGCAAGGAAAAGAATCAATGTCTTCTCAAATTCTCTTTCCTCGGATAACTTATTAGCTGTACCCTTGTTTGGAAATTAGTTTCAAAGTTACAGGAAAAGGATTAATAAATGCAAAATTTAGGCTATAATTTAATCTTACATGGAGGGAGAGAAACTGAAGAGGAAATACATTTAAGATTTGAGATATAAGACTGATAGATACATGCCAAAAAAAAAAAAGTTTTTAAAGAAAAATTTCTATCCCTGCTCCCAAAACATTAGTTCATCATCAATAGAATTTTTCCCTTTTCTCCTAGCTTTAACAGGAATGCTAAGCTTTTATTTTGAATGATCCTGATTGCAAACCAGCTGTTTGATTTAATCATTTCCTCTGGAAAGATGCCACTTACTTAACAAGGGTCAAAGTGTGATAGAGGAAAGCAGAAGGCAGATCTAGCCAGAAAATAGATGCCAGTCACACACTGCAATTGAGGTTTATATGCACAGATTTAAAATTAAACAAAATTGCTGTCTCTCAAAACTACATTTGTGGAAACAATTTCCTTTCAGTAAAAGCCCAAGGTCTGATATTCGCCTTTTGAGGATAATGTCCAAGAACTATAGATACATTTGTCACATCTAAAGAGTATTCCCCAGAGGGAGAAATTATCAAACAACCTTAACATTGTATCTTCATGCTTAAATGAAGCATTTTCTTGTGGGAAATTTCATCCACATTATAATGAACTAATTATTAAGGGAATGAGTTTGGAATTTAATGTGAGAAAATTAGATTTTTCAAAGAACCACAATGTTGGCGAAATGGGAGAGAAACAAGTGTTCTCAGAAACAATTAGAAGTTTAATTAGTGGACAAATTTTCAATATATAGCAAAAGTATTTTAAAAAGAAAAGCCTATCTTTGATCTAGGAAACTCACTTCTAGAAATTTAACCCAAGGAAAAAAATCAGAAAAGCATCCAAACACATATATATTTCCACCCAGTGGAATACTATATAGCAGTGAAGATAAACCAATTATAGATACATACCTGAACATGGATGAATCTTGGATGTACTATTTGAGAAAGAAGCAGATCAGAGAAGAACACACACAGGGTGATTCATTTCTCTGTGAAATTCAAAAGCAGGCAAAACCAAACAATATATTAGTTAAGAAAAACTAGATAGGAAATTATAAATGAAAGCAAAATATCATTAAAAACAACACTGAAGATAATTAAAATCTAAGAGAAGAAAAGATCCTCAAGGAAGACTATCTACCAAGACTTAGGATACAAATAAAGAAACACCTAAATTTCTTGAACTTCTGACTCTTGTTCCATAAATGACTTTATATCCCTGACATGACGTATGCACTCAATAATGTAGTTTTTGAAAACCAACCTCATTATCTCAAGGTTTCAGGTAAAAGAGACCACCTTCCCTTTTAAAATATTTATTACTGTTTTAAAATACTTCACAAGAAAAACATCTATTGATGTTACGAATGTTAATTCTTCCTCAACAGGTTTACCCTACTATCTTGTTGCTAAATGGTTATTGTAATAGCTCTTGTTAGAGGCAAAGGGATCAGAAGATACATATAAAACATAATGGGACATGCAATGGTAGGGGCTGTTTAATAGCATTTTAAATAACATTTTAAATGACACTGGTAGGGTAAATAGTTCATATGCCTTAACTGTTCTATATTGTAAATATAAAAGATCTAGACAGATTCAAACTTAAAATATATCTATTGTTGGTGTCATCTGTCCTTTGAAAGGCAGTAACAGATGGAATCAAGGCAGGAAAATTTGAAACATTAAGATCAGGGACTAAGTGCTATATGTTAAAGAAAATAAAGACATAAATAAAATATAAATGAAATGAGAAATTGTCAGGATAGTAAAATTAGTTTAAAATAGTCTCAGAAAAAAATCAAAATAATATGAAATAGTAAATTACAATAGAAATGAAATATAGATAAAATTTGATTTTAAGATATAAGTGGGGAATTAAAACAAGTAAGTGAAGTTCCAATGTCTAAGTCTTAAGTATGATTCCATAAAAGTTCTAAATTATAATTGTAGTATGTAAAGTGGCAGTAGAATTCCTACCAAGAACAAAGAAGAAGGTGAAAAAGGTAACAAAAACTTATACAATGGTGAAAATGTCCATGCAATTCGGAATGGTATAAGATGAAAAGCTGAAATAGAACAGGAATAGATAAAGGAAAGTAAATAATGACAAAAAGAAAAGGGACTTGAGAAGAGTCACAACTTCAGTGTAGCATGAAATTGAAACATGGCAAAAGGATAATATGAAATTCTGAAAAGGCAAATGACAAAAGTACAAAACCCCCCAAACAGTTAAAAAACAAGGCAAAGATGAAACGATTTTGGGTGATTCTGAAGAATTAAGTTAACAATTCACTGTTATAAGTTGAAACATACAAATGAGAACAAATGATTGAACTCTACAAAGAAAATGAGTAATAAAAAGCTTCAGGAAGACTTTTTTTTTTTTAAGTTGAATAAGGTGAGATATACATCTCATTCAAAAACCAAAAAGAAACACATGGAAACAAATGCTTGCTTTAATGGTAAGTCAAAGAGCAACAGAGAAATTGAAGAAACGCTTTTGAAAAGATAAAAGGCCAACAGAAAGCTGAAAGGAACAAGAAAAAAAAAGGTTACTAAGAGAAGGAACTGCTGAAAAGAGCACCTTTCTCAATTATTTATCGGCTTTCTGAAACGAACTATTATGAGATACAGGTACAAAGAATACTACTAAATTGGAAACAATATAAAACATGATTAAAAAGTTTAAGGATTTTAAAAATGTGAGCAATAAGTAAATTTAAAGAGCATCAAATGCTCTACAGAGAATAAAATTCGGGCACCTGGGTGGCTCAGTTGGTTAAGGCACTGCCTTCGGCTCAGGTCATGATCTCAGAGTCCTGGGATTGAGTCCCGCATCAGGCTCCCAGCTCCTCGGGGAGTCTGCTTCTCCCTCTGACCTCCCCTCTCATGCTCTCTCTCACTCCCTCTCTCAAATAAACAAATAAACTCTTAAAAAAATAAAAAAATAAAAAATAATATTCTACAAATATGGATAAGTGAAATATTACAAAGCATCATAATTACAGACAAGTAGAAATTTGGATCGACTTCAAATTCCTCTACTGTTTTAACTGTATTTTAAGGTGATCTAGAGATACTAAAACATAGAAAATTTACATAGTAAACCAAAGTGGACAACACAAAATAGTACACTGGGAATCTACAGAAATGAACAAATAGTTTATTTTTATTTGATGAAATATTCATGAAAAAAATATTAAGTGAGTAAGAGTAGAAAATAAACCCAAGAGATAATTCCATGGGGAGAAAAAAATAGGAAAAGAGCAGAATAGGAAACATACCCTTCACACTATGTTAATTTTTTTAATTCAAAATTGCTAACATATTGTTAAATTCAAGGCACAGTTCTTTGGACATTGACTAGAAAATACCAGTCAGTATGGAAAGTTAACATTTCTGAGATTGTGGAAAGTAACCATTGAAAAACTGCCTTAGGAAAGATGAAATAAAATTAGAAGGAAAAGCAAAGCAGAAAATGAAAAGAAATATCATATATTAATTTGATAAGAAGCAAGGGAAAGGATGATTTGTAACTATGCCTGAGATGGTTGCAGGGCTGTATCTCTACATAAGCAACATTTTGAATGATTTTTCACAACTTTATATAAGCTATCTGGAGTTTGTCAATGGGATGAAGCCACCATTTGAACCAAGCAGTTGGTAGAAACTGCCAAAAAGTCATCTTTGAATTCCATAAGCCCTGAAGACAGAGCTTCACTGAGTAAAGGCAGGAGTTGCCTTTCAGAAGTTGTCTGATGAGCTAAATCAAACTATGTCTTCATTATCACTTAATCAGAGTTATGTTCAGTTTCCACTGGGTCATTCTGGCACTATAAAGTGACAATAGAGTCAGAGGTAGACCCCAAGTGGTTTGACACTCAGTCCATAACTTGCTCTTCTTCTTCTTCCTTTTTTTAAAAAGATATTACTTATTTGTGTGTGAGAGAGAAAGAGAGAGAGAGAGAGTGAGCACAAGCAGGGGGAGTGGCAGGCAGAGGAAGAAGCAGGATCCCTGCTGAGCAAGGAGCCCAATGCAGGACTCCATTTAAGGACCCTGGGATCATGACCTGAGCCAAGGGCAGACACTTAATTGTCTGAGCCACCCATGCATTCCCATTACTTACTCTTCTTTAATACATATAAAATTAAACAACAAATGGGATATCATCCCTTGAAGCCCAGGATCTAGACAGTGGTATGTATAAGGAAATGAGATTTTAGAGACACATGACTCTAATAACTTATTTTTAAAGCATTTTCATCAACATTTATTTTGATCTTTTTAACAGTCTTATGAGATATATAGAGAAGATCTTATTATCCCAATTATCTGTAATAAGGAAAGAGGTTCAGGAAGGTAAGAAAGTTATTCAGATTAGTAATGTGCATGGCAATAAAAATTAAAACCTAGGCTTTCTCTAGAACTTCTAAACGAACTACCCCAAAATACTTTACTCATTTCTCTCTCTCAAAGCACCATATTATGGGGGAGAGGAAGCAAGATGGCAGAGCAGTAGGAGACTGAAATAGCATTAGGTCACAGGAGTTCAGCTAGATAGTTATAAAATCAGTCCAAACATCTACAAACTCAACAGGAGATAGAAGAGAAGAAGAACAACAGTTCTAGGAACAGAAAATCGACCACTTCCTGGAAGTCAGGATGTGCAGTGAAGTGAATGTGAACCAATGGGAAGACAGACCACAGGGGGAGGGGCCGGCTCCTGGCAAGTGGTGGAGCAGCACAGCTCCACCAAAATCAGAACTTTTAGAAGCCTGCTCCACTGAGGGATATTGCTCCAGAGGCAGCAGGGAGTGGAGCCCTCGCAGGGACAGTGTGGTCTCAGGACTTGCAGGGTCACAGAAAGACCGGGGATATCTGAATACAGCAGAGCTTCCAGGTATCAGAGTGGAGAATCCAGCTACAGAGATGGAGCTGGAGCTGAGGACCGAGCTCTCAGCTCCAGGTTACCTTAAACCATGATCCAATGCACAGTCGGGCCCCTGCTCTTCAAGCAGGGACCCCACAAGTGGCAGATCCAGAGAGACCACCTGCTTCCTCCTCTGGGACTAGTGGCTTGGGAGCATGCTGTAGGAATATGCTGGGTTTGGAGACCCCAAATGGGGCCGTGCACCAGAAAGAGAAATGCTCGGTCAAAGGACAGGTGAGCTCAGAGAGCAGCCAGAGACCAGGGAGATGGAGGGATTGACTGCTTTTATCTGAAGGTGCACTGAGGAGTGGGGCCTCAAGCTCTTGGATCCTATGGGCCAGAGACTGGAAGGCTGCCATTTTCATTCATGTCCTCCAAAGCTCTATGGAAAGCATTCAGGGAACAAAAACTCCTGAGAGCGAACCCACACAGATTACTTAGCCTGGCCCCTGGCAAAGGCGGTACAATTCTGCCTCAGGCAAAGACATTTATGATCACTTAAAAAGGCCTCTCTCCCAGAAGATCAGCAAGAACATCCAGCCGAGACCAAGTTCACCGATCAATGAGAACTATGGAACTCCAAAGTTAGGGAAAGCAACACAGAATTCATGGCTTTTTTCTCATGATCCTTTAGTTTTACAAAGTGAAACTTTTTTAATTTTATTTTTTTCATTCAATCTTTTTAACTTTTCCTCTTTCCTCTTTTAACATTTTTAAACTATTTTATCTTATCAATACCTTTTATTTTTTTAAAGATTTAATTTATCAATACCTTTAAAAAAAACTATTAAATCTTGTAATTGTCATATTTTATCCCTTCACTGTATTTAACCTTAGTTTTTGTATATATATTTTGTATAGGTATTTTTTTCATTAAAATTTTGGGATAAAATTTCTTCTAATAGATCAAAATATACCCTAAATCTAGCTCCAGCCTGATTACATTCTCTTCTCTTTTTTTTCTTTTTCCAATCAATGTATCTTATCAATTCCTTTTTTAGAATTTTTAAATTTTCATCTTACATCCTCTCATAATGTTTACCCTTATTTCTGTATATACATAAGTTTTTCTTTCTTTAAAATGTTGGGAGGCAGTTTCCTCTAAGAGACAGAGACCAGAATGCACCCAAAATCAAGTGGGTAGCTCTCTTCTATTCACCAGTTTAATATTTTTTATATATATTCTCCCCTTTCTTCTCTCCCCAGTTTCGGGTCTCTTCTGATTTGGTTAGCACATATTTTTCTGGGATCTTAGCCACCCTTTTAATATTTTACACTCTCATTCATATACTCTTACCAGAATAAAATGACAAGGCAGAAAAACTCACCACAAAAAAAGAATAAGAGGCAGTACCGACAACTAGGGAACTAACCAAAACGAACACTGGTAATATGTCAGAATTAGAGTTCAGAATGATGATTATCAAAGTGTTCGCTGGGTTTGAAAAAGGCATGGAAGATATTAGAAAATCCCTTTCTGGAGAAATAAAAATCCATTTCTGGAAAAATAAAAGAACTAAAATCTAACCAAGTTGAAATAAAAAAAAACTATTAATGAGGTTTAATAAAAAATGGAGGCTCATACTGATAGGATAAATGAGGCAAAAGAGAATTAGTGATGTAGGAGACCAAATGGTGGAGAATAAAGCTGAGCAAAAGAGAGATAAACAAATAATGGACCACGAGAATGGAATTTGAGACATAAGTGATACCGTAAGATGAAACAAGATTAGAATAACTGGGATCCCAGAAGAAGAAGAAAGAGAGAGAGGGCCAGAAGGCATATTGGAGCAAATTATAATAGAGAATTTCCCTAATATGGCAAAAAGAACAAGCTACAAAATCTAGGAGGCACACAGAATCCCCCCTCAAAATCAATAAAAATAGTTCCATACCCAGTCATCTAATAGTAAAACTTACAAGTCTTAGTGACAAAGAGAAAATCCTGAAATCAGCTCAGGACAAGAGGTCTGTAACATACAATGGTAGAGATACTAGATTGGCAGCAGACTTATGCACAGAGACCTGGTAGGCTAGAAAGGACTGGCATGATATATTCTGAGCAATAAATAAGAAAAATATGCAGCCAAGAATACTATATCCAGCTAGACTGTCATTGATGATAGAAGGAGAGAGAAAAAGCTTCCAGGACAAACAAAACCTAAAAGAATTTGCAAACACCAAACCAGCCGTACAAGAAATATTGAAAGGGGTCCTCTAAGCAAAGAGAGCCTAAAAGTAACAGACCAGAAAGGAATAGAGACAATATACAGTAAGAGTCATCTTACAGGCAACACAGTGGCACTAAATTCATATCTTTCAATAGTTACCCTGAATGTAAATGGGCTAAATGCCCCAATCAAAAGACACAGGGTATCAGAATGGATTAAACAAACAAACAAACAAACAAGACCCACTGATATGCTGTTTACAAGAAACTCATATCATACCCAAAGACACCTCCGGATTTAAAGTTAAGGGGTGGAAAACAATTTACAAAGCTAATGGACATAAAAAAAAAAGCTGGGGTGGCAATCCTTATATCAGATAAATTAGATTTTAAGCCAAAGACCATAATAAGAGATGAGGAAGGATACTATATCATCGTTAAAAGGTCCGTCCAACAAGAAGATCTAACAATTTTAAATATCTATGCCCCTAGCATGGGAGCAGCCAATTATATAAACAATTAATAACAAAATCAAAGAAACACATCGACAATAATACAATAATAGTCGGGGACTTTAACACCCCCCTTACTGAAATGGACAGATTGTCTAAGAAAAAGATTAACAAAGAAATAAAGGCTTTAAATGACACACTGGATCAGATGAACATCACATATATATTCAGAACATTCCATCCCAAAGCAGCAGAATACACATTCTTCTCTAGTGCACATGGAACATTCTCCAGAACAGATCATATCCTGGGTCACAAATAAGGTCTCAACCGATACCAAAAGACTGGGATCATTTCCTGAATATTTTCAGACTACAGTGCTCTGAAATTAGAACTCCTCATAAGAGGAAAGTTAGAAAGAATTCAAATACATGGAGACTAAAAAGCATCCTATTAAAGAATGAATGGGTCAACCATGAAATTAAAGAAAATTTTTAAAAATTCATGGAAACAAATGAAAATGAAGACACAACTGTTCACAATCTGTGGGAGAGAGCAAAGGCAGTCCTGAGAGGAAAGTATATAGCAATACAAACCTTATTCAGGAATCAAGGAAGGTCTCAATTATACAACCTAACCCTACACCTAGAGGAGCTGGAGAAGGAACAACAAAAAAAGCCTACACCCAGCAGGAGAAGAGAAATAATAAAGTTCAGAGCAGAAATCAATGAAATAGAAACCAAAAGAACAGTAGAACAAATCAATGAAACTAGGAGCTCATTCTTAGAAAGAATTAAGAAGACTGAAAAACCCCGGGCCAGACATATCAAAAAGAAAAGAGAAAAGACACAAATTAATAAAATCATGAATGTAAGAGGAGAGTTCACAACCAACACTAAAGAAATATAAACAACTATAAGAACATATTATGAGCAACTACACACCAGCAAATCTGGCGATCTGGAAAAAATGGATGCATTCCTAGAGACATATAAACTGCCAAAACTAAGCCAGGGAGAAATAGAAAACCTGAACAGACCCATAACCAGTAAGGAGATTGAAGCAGTCATCAAAAATCTCCCAACAAACAGGAGCTCAGGGCCAGACAGCTTCCCAGGGGAATTCTACCAAACATTTAAAGAAGAATTAATATCTACCTATTCTCCTGAAATGTTCCAAAAAATAGTAATGGAAGGAAAACTTCCAAACTCATTTTATGAGGCCATCATTACCTTGATCCCCAAACCAGACAAAGACCCCATCAAAAAGGAGAATTACAGACCAAAATCCATGACGAACACAGATGCAAAAATTCTCACCAAAATACTAGCCAATAGGATCCAACAGTACATTAAAAGGATGATTCACTATAACCAAGTGGGATTTATTCCTGGGCTTCAAGGTTGGTTCAACATCTGCAAATCAGTCAATGTGATACAACACAGTAATAAAAGAAAGAACAAGAACCATATGATATTCTCAATAGATGATGAAAAAGCATTTAACAAAGTACAGCATCCTTTCTTGAACAAAACTCTTTACAGTGTAGGGATAGAGCATAGATATCTCAATACCATCAAAGCTATCTATGAAAAACCCACAGCGAATATCATTCTCAATGGGAAAAACAGAGCTTTTCCCATAATGTCAGGAACATGGCAGGGCTGTCCTCTATCACTACTGCTATTCAAATTAGTACTAGAGGTCCTAGCCTTGGCATTCATACAACAAAAAGAAATTAAAGGCGTCTGAATCAGCAAAGAAGTCAAACTCTCACTCTTTGCATATGATATGATACTTTATGTGGAAAACCCAAAGGACTCCACTCTAAAACTGCTAGCACTCATATAAGAATTCAGTAAAGTGTCAGGATATAAAATCAATGCACAGAAATCAGATGCATTTCTACACACCACAGCAAGACAGAAAAAAGAGAAATTAAGGAGTCAATCCCATTTACAACTGCACCCAAAACCATAAGATAAATAGGAATAAACCTAACCAAGAGGCAAAGAATGAATACTCAGAAAACTATAAGTACTCATAAAAGAAATTGAGGAAGACACAAACAAATGGAAAAGCATTCCATGTTCATGGAATGGAACAACAAATATTGTGAAAACACCTATTCTACCTAAAGCAAAATACACATTTAATGCAATCCTGATCAAATACCATTAATTTTTTTCAAAGAAATGGGACAAAATTTATATGGAACCAGAAAAGACCCTGAATACCCAGAGAAATGTTGAAAAAGAAAGCGCCAAAGTTGGTGGCATCAGAATTCCAGACTTCAAGTTCTATTACAAAGCTGTCATCATCAAGACAGTATGGTACTGGAACAAAACAAACACATAGATCTATGGAACAGAATAGAGAGCCCAGAAACAGACCCTCAACTCTATGGTGAACTAATCTTCGACAAAGCAGGAAAGAATGTCCAATGAAATAAAGACAGTCTCTTCGTCAAATGGTATTGGGAAAATTGGACAACCACATGCAGAATAATCAAACTGGACCATTTCCTTACACCACACACAAAAATAGACTCAAAATGGATGAATGACCTCAGTATGAGACAGGAATACACCAAAATCCTTGAGAACACAGGCTGCAACCTCTTTGACCTCAGTCGTAGCAAATTCTTCCTAGAAACATCACCAAAGGCAAGGGAAGCAATGGCAAAAATGAACAACTGGGACTTCATCAAGATAAAATGCTTTTGCACAGCAAAGGAAACAGTCAACAAAACCAAAAGACAACTGACAGAATGGGAGAAGATATTCACAAATGACATATCAGATAAAGGGCTAGTATCCAAAATCTATAAAGAACTTATCAAACTCAACACCCAAAGAAAAATTCTCCAATCAAGAAATGGGCAGAGGACATGAACAGACATTTCTGCAAATAAGACATCCAGATGGCCAAAAGACACATGAAAAAGGGCTCCACCTCACTTGGCATCAGGGAAATACAAATCAAAACCACAATGAGCCCCGCATCGGGTTCTCTGCTCAGTGACGAACCTGCTTCCCTTCCTCTCTCTCTGCCTGCCTCTCTGCCTACTTGTGATCTCTGTCTGTCAAATAAATAAATAAAATCTTAAAAAAAAAAAGTAACTTCTTGAACACAGATAAAAAAATAATCCTGTAATTGGTTTATCTCATTTGACATTTTTGAAAAGAAAATGTACAGATGACATTGTTTAAAACAGTTTTTAAAATTATGCTCTATATCTTTATAACAATAGACTCAGTGAACAAATTAACTTATATATTCTATTCCTGGGATAGTTTATTGTGTCTGTTTAAGGTTTCTCAGATACAGCTGTAAGAAGCAGTCATGTATTCTCTGAGATTATTAAAATATCACAGCATCTTAGTACCCATTCCTAAGCATTAGATAGACCTATGTTGATACCTAGTTTGCTCACTTACTAAGCACATAAAGATAAAAATGCCATTTTCTCCTGAAAAATTAAAAATTTCACCACAAAATTTCATGTCCTGTTTTGAAATTTGTTTTAAATTTATATAAACAGTGGTATTTAAAGAACATGCTTTTGTAACTGTTATAGTATTAAAAGCATGTGCAAAAACAAAACAAAACAAAACAAACAGACTTAACCCTCTACCAATCCAAAGAACATGTGATCTTAGAAGATACCTATGGATCTTATTAATGCATATATTCTAGTGGAACTGTTTTCTCCTTATAGTTTTTAACATTACTTTTCTCTGTGGAACACATTGGAAATATATAATAAACCTGTTGTTTATTTAGAGGACATTTTTTCATAGTCTCTCCATTAAAATACTTATCTTTTTCTCTCCAGGACTTTGTCTCTCCAGGTTCTTGCTCTTGGTAAATAATACAGGTTAAATAATTTGATTTTAAAATCTAGTGAAAATGCTTGCTAGAACATCAATGTCAGAACTATCCTATTTGCTTACTTCTTGGTATGGTGTCTGAGGATTACTTTAAGACTGCAGTGGGCCATCCCTAAAAATTCTGCCTCACATCATAACGAAGAAAAAATAAAAACCATAGTTTATTTCTTTCTCTCACTTTCCATTAGAATTCGCCATTTTGAATGTCTTGACATATCTATCTCTTCATCCATTCACTCATATAGCAAACACTTGAGTATCTGCTATCTTACTTAGCCAATTATCAGTTATGGACAAAACCCAGTGGAAATATGTGTCCACATTTTCTATTTCCTCTATATTCTGCAGGCTTCATTCTCTGAATCTTAAAATATCACCTTCCCTACCCTGCCCTAATCCAAATATAATTTTAAACTGTTTCTATTAATGATGCCACTCTTCTCCTGGAATATATAAGTTCTTGACCTACAAGTGTCCTTGATAATTCTTTAGTCCAACATATGAAGATGAAGCCTGTGTTCAAATAAGAAAAAAAAAAAAAGAAAAAAAGATAGGATTCTTGTAAGGTAAATCTCAAGGAAAAAAAAAAAAAAGTCTTCTGTGTTCATTTAGCTTTCTAGAAATCCTCCAAATGTTCAGGAAGTAATTTGGGAAATTTCCTAAACATGTACTGTGAGGTTTTTACAAAATTAACAATGTAGAACTAGGTGTTCTTTTTATATTAAAAGCTCCATTATTTGCCGATGAAACTGATTTTTCTTTCACTTTGCATTTCTTTTCTACCAGTGGCTATAGGGGAGGAAAAAACTCATATAAAACAAACTCAATATACAAGTACTAATGGACTCAGTAACATTTAGTATTGGCAAATTGCTGAAAATTTGTCAGGTAATGTGATTTTGTTTTCAATTTATGCCACTGAAAAGTAATGTAATGTCTAATGCTAAGAAGAGGGAAAAAAAAAAAACCCTATACTCCATAAAACTATATTACTGTATATGGGTTTGGCATTTGAGAAGCAAATGAGAGCAAGTTGCCCTTTTCTCTATTTCTTAAACAGTGTGTAAAGTTGTTATATTATACTGTAACATTTTAAGAAATCCTTTGTGCTATAAGAAAATTGCTTTCAAGAGCATGGTGATGTGCACTAAATGTAAAGCATGTGAGTGAGGACTCAAATGGCAATGTAAGGAGGAAAACCTGGAGCTGAGTTCAGACCAGAACATCCAGGGATCAATAATTATGACAACCTGAGATTTTAGTTTCTTGATCAAGAAAAGAATAATGGTTAAATTCTAGTTATAGGACAGTCCTTAGTATTGCAGACTTAAATCAGATATCTACTTAGGGCAATTCTGCATTCTTTTAAAATATTGCAAATGCAAAATCTTTAGACTAAGATATTAACTCTATTGTTAAAGACCATAATATGCTGCCTTTTAAAAAGATATTTTTATTATCGTATAATGTATTCTTTGCCCCAGGGGTACAGGTCTGTGAATCATCGGGCTTACACATTTCAGAGCACTCACCATATCACAAACCCTCCCCAGTGTCCCATCACCCAACCACCCTATCCCTCCCCTCCATCCCCCAGGAACCCTCAGTTTGTTTTGTGAGATTAAGAGTCTCTCAGGGTTTGTCTCCCTTCCAATCCCATCTTGTTTCATCTTGCCCATGCCTACTCCCCACAACCCCTCGCCCCACCTCTCAAATTCCTCATATCAGAGAGATCATATGATAATTGTCTTTTCCTGATTGACTTATTTCACTCAGCATAGTACCCTCTAGTTCCATCCACGTCGTTGCAAGATTTCATTTCTTTTGATAGATGCATAGTATTACATATATAATATATATATATATATATATTACATCTTCTTTATCCATTCATCTC
The DNA here is from genome assembly GCA_003697995.1 of Taxidea taxus jeffersonii. Classification (NCBI taxonomy): domain Eukaryota; kingdom Metazoa; phylum Chordata; class Mammalia; order Carnivora; family Mustelidae; genus Taxidea; species Taxidea taxus. The sequence continues at coordinate 28,326 of RCUC01159485.1, forward strand.
TTGATGGACATCTAGGTTCTTTCCATAGTGTGGTTATTGTGGACAGTGCTGTTGTAAACATTTGGGTGCACGTGCCCCTTCAGATCACTACATTTGTATCTTTTTTTTTTTTTAAGATTTTATTTATTTACTTGACAGAAAGAGATCACAAGTAGGCAGAGAGGTAGGCAGAGAGAGAGAGAGAGAGAGAGAGAGAGAGAGAGAGAGAGAGAGAGACGGAGAAGCAGGCTCCCTGCTGAGCAGAGAGCCCGATGCGGGACTCAATCCCAGGACCCTGGGATCATGACCCAAGCCAAAGGCAGAGGCTTTAACCCACTGAGCCACCCAGGCACCCCAAGAAGTTACTTTCTTCAGGGAGTTTTGTTTTGTTTTTGTTTTAATTTCCATTTGCCAAACTAATTGATGAATCCAAAAGGTGACAGATTAGAAATCACAGCAGATCCTCATGAAGTTCTGCCAGATTTGGGGTGTTTACAGGGAGAAAGCTGGCTAATATTTCAGGAGGTGATTTTCCTTCTAACAAGGTTATCATGGACATGGCTAAGTAGTTCAGGCAAGAGGAGAGGCATAAATGTTAAGACCATCTTGTAAGATCACAAGGTTACAAAACACCCTTGAAGGTGAAAGTCTTCAAGGAAAAGATGTCCCACCATCAATCATCTTGGGAAAAGTTTAAGCCCTAAACTGAAGCCAATGACAAGGGGTTCAACAGAAAAGAGTAGTAGAGGGAAAGTCAGCCAGATCTATTGAATCAGAATCTCTGGGGAGTCCATGCTTTAAATAAGTTCCCTGGGCCATTTTTATGCACACTAAAGTGTGAGAAGCACTGCCTCATGCCTTAGACAGAAACTTGTGGTGGTTTTAAAGCAAGATCTCTGAGGCCAGACTGCCTGTTTTTGAATCCCAGCTCTTATGAATTATGTGACCTTGGCCAAGTTACTTAACCTCTCTGTGCCTCAGTTTGGTCATTTGGAGGGAGGAAGGGTAGGGAGACCGCTAACAGAACCTATTTCAATGTTATCCTGAGGGTTGTCCTGAAGGTTATTTTAGGAAGTAAATAAAATATCTGTGAAGTGCTCAAAATAGAACTTGGCACATAATAAACACATATAATAACTAAATAACTACTCAAAGAATTATATCTCTAATTTCTGAAATACCTGTTCTCATACCTAAGTACCCTATGGAATTCACTGAAATAGACAGTTAGTTCTACCCAGTCTTTGTTATGACTGGGGAGAGAACCTAGACATTTAATTTTACTTAAATAAATAATATTTTCTTGGATTTCCTCTATATATTTTCAATTTTTTGTTGTGATCTTTTTAAAACCCTGAGATAGTAAAAATATATTTAGATATATAAATATATAAATTTTTATTCAGAATGCAAATTCCATTCTTAGAAAAAATGTATACATATATATTTCAGAACAGAATTTTTGAATAAAGTTTTTGAACACACTTAACATGCACACGCTTACATTACCTGAAGGAAAAAAGGGTTAAATGTGTACCCCTGACACCTTCATATTAACTTTTTGTCATCTCCAGGGCTATTTATAGTCATGAAATGCCATTATCTGTGGTGAGACTAGTGTTAACAAATACCCTATCTATGCAAGAGTCTTTATTCACAGAGTTGCATTTAAGACTTTTTTGTATTTGTACCACTGGAGACACCACTTTAAGTCAAGACACTGCTTCTAAGTTCTTCTAAAAATACTAATACGTCACCTGTTATTTTTTTTTTTAACAACTATAATTAAGGAGTATTTGATTTAAAAAAAAAAAATGCTGACTACCTGGCATAGAATTAAGATGTTAAAAGAATAGGATGTAACAGAGATGTTTCATTTGTAAAGTGAGCAGGATATCAGAGAGCCTGTAGTGAGCAGGAAAGCGTGAATATTCCCCAGAAAAGCTGCAATGTAATATTTCAGTTTGTGCACGTTGTGATGCTTGTGGCTATAGACAAACCTGACTACTGACACTTGTCTGGACAGAATCCCTTCCTTCTATCTATCTTTTCCCCTAAACTCCTCACTCCTTCTGGATTAGTACTACTTGTATATAGGCAGAGGAAAATCTCACTTTCTCTCTTCTTTTATACCTTATGACAAGGCATTCACCAGCACCTGTGGAATAGCTATTGTTATGGGGACCCATAGCTTTAATAAAATTAGGGATTTCAACCCACTCTTTACAGTTTCTCAGGGAAGTTAAATACGATTCAAGAATATTAAGTGGCTCTAAAAAAAAAAAAAGATGAATTGTGGAAAAAGAATCACAGTTTCAAAAAATAAAATGCACTTCTAAAAATATTTCTGAAAGCAGAAACTTCATTGATTTTTAAGCAGCTTTCTTCAGAAATGCTAGGGAAAAAGTCAATTGGTTTTCTCTGTTTTATTTTACTTTGCAAAATAATGCTGATTTGAAAAAAAAAGTCATCACAATTGCCTAAAGTTCTGTGAAATAATGATGTGGTGTGGCTTCTAGCTAATGGTCCCAGTATATTTGTAAATCAGAAGATTTATTCTAGAAGTTGTTACATAAATATCAGCAGGGTAGATTTCTTTCATTTATTTTGCATAATTACATTCAAAATGGATAGTTCTAGCATTTTAAAACCAATGCAACCGCCTGCAGGAGAATGTCTTTTTATATTCATGGAAACATCAGCATATTGCGAAGACATGTCTTGTTGGTCAAAATTATTTCGGATATCTACTTACCATCACAAATGAGAATTAAGGGAAGAAAAACTCTGCATGGATAGAAAATCAAAATGGCACTGGAGTAACAGAGAATCTCCTCTAAGGGAAGTTCCTGTTTCTGCATGTGCTCATTACACATTCTCAAAGGAAACAGAAGGATTCATCCTTTGGAAGATATTTACCAGGACATTTTAAGATAAAAAAGTACAAGAACTTACAACCAAAAAAACCCACAAAAAAACCTTTCTATTTTTCAGCTGACTCCACCCATTAGCTCTCACTCTCATAGACACAGAGACCCTCATGGTCTGACCCTAGCAATCCATTTTATAATTAATTTATAAGAACATAAATACTGTCAACCTACATGGACAAGATCAATCTTAAGTCAATTAACATTGCCCCTTAAGTGACGTTTACCTTGAATTTCTCTTAAAGGTGAAACCAAGCTTTCAGTCCATTCCTTAAGATTTATAAATATGATTCTACATCTAAAGGGAAATTCATATGATTATGATCCAACATTCCAGTTAGTTTCTGTCAATTTTCCTCTCGATATTTTTCAGAGGATCATAGACCAATGAATCTAAATTGAGGTCATTTGTGAAAAGAAAGCATAACATGTCTCTATAAGTTTAATTAGTTTTGTCTTAAAAAAAATGTTAACTTCCACTTTCCCTACAAAATTTGGGGGCATGGGGTAACCACTTAGTTGATGTCAGTATTTGCCCACTGATTTGTTGGTGACAGAGACTATCATATATCTCTCAAGCTGTTCTTATCTCCCCCAGGTTTTAAAAATTGTTTCAGAATTTTTTTTCTTCATCAACTTTTCTATAAATTTGTCCACAACTTTTGATAAGCTTATTTTCATTTCTCAGGCTGAAATATATTTACCTGCCAAGTAAATTGTGCTTGGACCCTATGACTACAGGCTCTTTGAAGAAAGTATGTAGTATTGGACATTGGGAAACAGTTGAAGGCTTTTCTAGTGTTTAATTCCAAACATATTTTTCAGAAAGTAGGAAGTCAGACTTTCAATAAAAATTCATCACTAAATGAATGTTAATGAGAAAATAAATGGTGTTTTCAATTATTCTAAGAAAAATGCCTAAAACAAGGAATAGTCTCCCAGTACAACAGACTCTCTTCCTTGATTTCTTCCTAGCAAAGTTCACAGCTGTCTGAAATGTTTCTATGGATATATACATACAATAGTTTGACATCATAAAATACTGAAGATGCAGAAATCAAGAGAGCCTTGAAAAAAGATCTGGGGGGAAATTCCTTAATTACTACTGAATACAAATGGGTGGTCTCCATTGGATGGAATAAGCTCACCCAAGACTGTTTCTAAAGTTTCTGTTTGATCAGATTTACTGGTGTTGACTGATGTAGGAAAGAGGTTAGGGTTCAAAGCCAATGGTCAAGAGGGAATTCTTGAGACGTCCTTGGTGCAAAAAGATGGTTTTATTAAAGTACAGAGACAGGACCCACAGACAGAAAGAGCTGCACTAGGGTCATGAGAAGCGGCTCATTATACACTTTCAAGTTGGTAGGGAGTTAGAGATAGGGTAAGTCTCCAAGGAATTTGGAAGCAAGGTTTCCAGGACCTTGAGGGGGCTAGCTATTGTTTGGAAAAGGTCATTTATTACTGTCTAATAAAAACCTTACTATTAAGACCCTTCACATGTATATTGGTGGGCCATCCATATGCTTGGGGGGTGACCGAGAACATGTATCTTGGGGGTTTATCAATAAAAAAAACTTTGTAAAGGAATTTTTATTTTAAAATAGGCCTACAGGATGAGGCGGGGGGTGCAGTTTGGACTGTCTTTTTCCCTTAGCAAAGTATTAACATCAAGGCAGTTGTGTTCGTAGAGGAATGGCACTCTGCCTGTTTCAAGGACTTGTCAAAGGGCTGTAGGTAGTATGGAAATTTAATAATTTTTCTTCTGCCTTTGTTTGCCACATCATTGATGAATTTCCTAGCATTCCAGGATGATATTTGCATCTTAGCTGGTATGAAGTATGTTAAAAATTTTTTTCTGAATTTTATTCAAAACGAGAGATTATTTTACAGCACAAACTGATACAAGAAATTTGAGTGTGTTTGATTATTTATGGATTGGCTATTTTTTTTCCTGATTGAGTTAGAGATGGACATTCTGCCATCTAGAAAACTCTGAAAAAATAGCAACATAAATATCCGAATGGCAGCTGAATACATACATGCAGATAATTTTTGCTTCAAGAGTCTACTGTTCTCACAAGTTTCCACTGTGATAGTTAGAACATGTATAGAGAATTGGGTTTCAGAATATTTCTTGCATTAATAAATGGGATATCAAATTATCTTTTGAGTAATGTAGGTTACTTGATTTTACAAGAGGGTACCAGTAATGCCCCCTTTTAAGCTTTTAGTTAAATATGAAGAATCTGACAACTGCTCTGATTGTGTGTTAAAACACATTTTCATAATACTTCCTGATGGTGATCCAGCTTCAATGAAATTTTTATCTACTGAAGTTTACACAGAATACTGACAGATAGCAACTGGTCCATGCAGTAAGGAAAAACAGGAACCTGAACATTTTAGACAAGTTTCTATTAAGGCAGTCCCAGTGTAACAAACAAGGGATACTTCAACATATACAGTATAGGTTCCCTGAATTTTCTGTGCTAATTCTGTAGCTCAAAAGTTTATGTATCTCCCATCAGTTTCCAAACAAAAGATCTTCTTGATGATTTCACAACTAGTTCCCTCATAAGTAGCAGTTGGAAATGCTTTAAAACAAACAAACAAAAAGAGCTCACAATGCACCTAGATCAGGCAGAAGGGCTCAAGCTTAATATGTCCTCATTAAGAGGCTATGATCTATTTACCCACAGCTGCCATTATTAGGAAAACTCAATGTTTAAAATGTGGACTGTTGGTTTATTTCATTTTGTGCCCATAGGAAGCATTATTGCAGCATGTCCAATAAATTGCAACAATCTTATTTTCCTTAGATTATTATCTATATTACTGTTGGTAATACTATGAAAAGAAAAAGAGCAAATGGGTCTATTCTCATTTCTCTCTATTTGCTATTCCCATGATTAGCAATCAGAGTAACAGATGCAAGTAAAGACATGGTCCCTGAGGGTGGTTGTCCATACAACTGTTAAGATAAGTTAGTAATACCAATAGGAAGACTCCTTGGGTAATAGTCCCAGAAGGATCTACAGCAATGTTATGGATTCTTCTTGGCATTTTTTTTTTAAGATTTTATTTATTTATTTGTGAGAGAGAGAGAGTGAGCACAGGCAGACAGAGTGGCAGGCAGAGGCAGAGGGAGAAGCAGGCTCCCTGCCAAGCAAGGAGCCCAATGTGGGACTCAATCCCAGGATGCTGCGATCATGACCTGAGCCGAAGGCAGCTGCTTAACCAACTGAGCCACCCAGGCTTCCCTTCTTGGCATGTTTTGTCCACATTATGGTCAGTAATGTCTACTCTTCCACACTTAAATTGAAAAGAAATATGGTCTGGATTCCTCTTGCACATCCTAAAAGGAAAGTTTTTATTATATTACAACTACTCATTTTGTTCCTACAAGCTTCCTTTCTTGCAAGTTCACAATATAATTTTATCTAATCTTGATTATTTCTCCTGACAAAAATATGTAAAGGGTTATATACAGAAATCAACCTACTTATAGGCCAGAATTCTCAAAGTGGAAAGAACTATTTATGATATTAACTCTTAACACAAAACTGTAAGTAATGGAGTATTTACTATACATCATTGGTATACAAACCTATTTTCTCATTTGGTCTCTTAAGACACTGACATGGAGGAGTCATACTTCTATTTTGTAATAAGCTAATTACATATAATTATAGATTCCTAATGAATAGTTGTTATTTAGACTGCCAATTTACTTGAGTAGTTACAAATTAGTAATTGTCACCTTATTCTTATGTATTTATTAATAATAATAGTAAACCAACTAAAAATGTGTAGTGTGTTATGTTGTGCAATTAGATATCTCAAGTAAATATTTTCATACCAGACTTGACAGATCAAAGGGCTAGCCATTATTTTTTTTTACACATATATTATAATATAAACCAAGAACAATTTTCTTAGGGATACAATCTTTCAGTTATAAGCAGAATAAAACTGTATATATTCTGGGGGCGCCTGGGTGGCTCAGTGGGTTAAAGCCTCTGCCTTCGGCTCAGGTCATGATCCCAGGGTCCTGGGATCGAGCCCCGCATCGGGCTCTTTGCGCTGCATGGGGCCTGCTTCCTCCTCTCTCTGCCTGCCTCTCTGCCTACTTATGATCTCTGTCTATAATAAACAAAATCTTTAAAAAAAAAAAAAACCAAAACTGTATATATTCTGTATCTTCTAAAAGTCTAATTCATGGAAATATTCATACAGCTTTGTAAAGATGTATGAACAAGAGTGTGTATCAAAACATTAATTGTAAAAGAGAAAACTTAGGGACACATAAGTGTCATTATTAAGACTGCTGGGAAATAAATTATGAGTCATCTAGACTATACAATATTAGAGGAAATATGGAGTGAATAAGTGAACTTCAAAATTTATACACTGGTATGTATGTGTATATATATATTATATATATTTGTATAAATGTATATGTGTATATGTATGTGTATATATATATTTGCATTAACAATAAGCCAACAAATATATATATACACTCACATATATATTCAGATAAACACACATATATAACAATAAGCCAACTATACACACACGCACACACACACACACACACACACATATATTCAGATATAAATGCAAAACATTAAGACTATGATCAATTTTACCCCAAGTCCTATGAGTTTAAGTTAACATATTTAATTTAAGACATTAATAAAAATAAGGTTTTCCATTACATTTTTAAAATGAAGTTTCTGGATGATTTAACCTTTTTCTCAATTTCCTATTATTTATTAATAGAATAAATTCTATGATCCACTAAACTTTCACCTTTTAAAAATCAAGAATCTTTTAAAATAAGATTTAAGATTTTTATTTTAAGATTTAATTTATATTAAAAATTAAGAATCTTTTAAAAATCTGCCAGTACCTACTAGAACAATTGTGAAACTGAAATAAACCCTCCTCACATGTATCTTGAATGAAGCACATGAGAAGTTAGAAGACAATTCTCCCCATTACAGCAATCAGCTGGGTATAGCGTAAACAATGCTAAAGCCTTGGCTAAGATTCCCAAAAATGTGTGCTATTCTTGGTAAGAAGCAAGCTCACACAAGTCACTGCATACTGTACTAACAGGAGCTTCTCTAGAGTTTATCCAAATAACAACGTTTCCCTCTGCAAGAGCACTTCTCCTGAGAACCTGAATAGGGCAATACTCTCTGCCCCCACCCCAGGAATATGAAACATGGAAATGTACCCTATTATGCCCTGAGAGTAAATATGTTTTGGTACTTAAAAATTACCCTTAAAGAATGTTTTGTTTCTAGCCAAGATGGAAAAATAGAGACTAGAATTAATCTCATTTAGAAACAACAACAAAAAGAAAATAAATGAAACAATGATTTTCAAGACACTGGATACCAAGTAATGAAGGGTAAAGCTTCCTGAAAGCAAGGTGAGACTGACAATTGCCTCAGTTTACTGCGTTGAAAAACTGACCAAACTAGCACAAAGAGAAGGTAACCAGGCAAAGCCTAGAAGACTCTGTGAGTTAAGGAGATTGTTCTGTGAGTACAGGGAAACTAAGGAAGACAGAGTTCACAAGTTACAGTATTTCAGAGAAGAGAGCTACACAGAAAAATAATCATGAATCTGTAGCAGGTACCCCTCAAGTATTTGGCAGGGATGACTGGTGTGCAAAAAAAATCAGCTGTAGCCAAGAAAAGCACTGACTAGAAAGAAAAAGGATTAGAGGAAACAGTACCCAGTGCTCAGACAGAAACGGAAGAGTGTCTGTTCCTAATATGCGAACTGGAAAAAGCTCAAAATTCACAAGGAATTATGTAGAATACTCAGAAGAATTTACCTCTGTAGTAGAGTATAATCAGCCTTAGGCTAACAAATCTATAGCCTTGTTAATCTGCTTAACAAATCTTAAAAACAAGACCTAAACGGATCAAACTGTTCCTGGGTAACTGAGCTACATCTCAGAACAAATCTCAAGAAAATTTATAGGAATACAAAAATATCCAGCACTCAACATGCTAAAACATGTTGGAGAGCCAATAAAAACATGAAAAGAAGTATAAAATATGACTAATAGTGAAGAGAAAAATCAGTCAACTGAAACTAATCCAGAACTGACACAGATGTTAGAATTAGCAGAGGAGGGCATTAAAATAGTTATTATGCATTATATATCAAAAAAAGTAAGGAAGTGAATGATATAAAAGTCGAACCTACATCAAAATTATAGAGCTGAAATAGTAGTTTCTGAGATCAACAATACACTGATACTTGATAGCAACTGGTTATTGGAGAAGAAATAACTAGTAAACTTGAAAATAGAGCAGTAAGTCACAAAAACTATATAGATTTTTTAAAAATTTAAGTAAACCAAAAATCTATGAACTGTAAGATAACCTTAAGTGAACTAATATACATGCAACTGGATCCCTGAAAGAACAAAGGGAAGAAAAATATTTGTAGAAATTACTATATTTGATGAAAACTATGAGCCCATAGATCTAAGAAGCTCAAGAAATTTAAATGCAAGAAATATAAAGAAAATTATATAAAAGTCATAATAACATTTCCAACATCCAGTAATAAAGAGAAACCCTTAAAACCAGCAAAGACAAAAGACATTACCTACAAAAGAACAAAGATAAAGAGAAAATTTTTTGTTAAAAAAAAATAAGTGAGAAGACAGTGGGAAAAAAAAAAAAAAACATTTAAAGTAGTAAAAAACAAATGTCAACCTGGAAGCTTATACCCAGCAAATATACTTCACAAGGATGAATAAAGACTTATGTAACTACTATTGAAATAATTCAGCATTAAAGGAAGTCCTCAGGAAGAAGTAAAACAAAACTAAAAGAAAATACAGATCTATACAGAGGAATATAGAGCATTTCAAATGTCTAATACAATAAACTTTATCATTCCTTAAAAACTGGGAAACTAGTTTGGAGAGGTCCTGTGACTACTAGTAAATAGCAGAGCTGCTATTAGAGCTCACACAGCTTTTGCAAGACATACAAGTAGGTCCACGGACTTTTCTGTGTGTGTTTCAGGGTGCATTCCTTCAATTAACCAATGTAGAGCAATTATTTTCTGTGTTTTTATCTTTTGAAATAATAATTTCTCCAGGCCACACCAACTGTTTAAGATAATTCTCTGAGGTATGCTCAATTAATAACTATTTGAATCACTTATTTAATACAGCTCTAGTGTATTTTCAAGATGTGTGTTTCTCCTACAAATGTAAAGTTCCCATTTTGTAACACCACCCTTTCTGGCACAACACAAAATATATATATGCTAGTCATTGAATAGATTTGGATTTCTCTATTAGTCGGTGAACTATTTGAAAGCAGCACCACGTATCTGCATCATTTTATTCCTAATGCAATTCTTGGAACATAGCTAACACTCCACAAATATTCACTGACCAAATCAGTGAATTAAATGAAATTAGTGCAATTGAATTGCTAGAAAAATAGTTTCTATTCTTCTTAGTAGATTCAATAGTTAATATAATTAATTCTCAATAGTCTCCTTCATTCTTCCAGTTTATTTTTTCCCTCCTCCCTTCCTTTTCTTTCCTTTTTTCCTGAATTAAAATAAACAAATAAACAAACAGATTTTTAAACTCTTTTATCTGAGCCTGATCCAGAGAATGCTGGACAGTAAAATTTTCTCTGGCTTTGATAGATGGAAGAGTAGGAATAAGAACAGGCCGGTCAGATGACCTGAGTATTTTGGTTCATATAAAATTTAACTCTGATAGTAAATTAACAAATTACTCGTTAAGTTGACAAACAAATAATAATAACCCTTAAGTCTTAAATTATCTTAAAGTAAAGTAGAAGTACGGCTAATTTTTCAGAATCTACAGCAGAGCTATTTACATTGTAAAAATTTATCCCAGGACCCTTGCAGACAAAATGTTAACTCAAAGAAAATAGTGGAAATTCAAAAGGTAAATGATTAAGGGATATAAATTCAAGCTGCTTTTCATTTTGGTTTCAATATTAGTCTAAAACATTCTCTCAGCAGAGCCTTTGGACAACTGTGAAAAGGAAAACAGGCAATCATCATGTAAGTTTTTCCAATATATAGTGTTATTATTAACACTATATTATTATATTATTAACACATATATTATATTATTAACACAGTCATTAGATTAACTGAAGACCCTTCTTAAAAATGTAGAGTCTAGGGATGCCTGGGTGGCTCAGTTGGTTAAGCGGCTGCCTTCAGCTCAGGTCGTGATTCCCAGTGTCCTGGGATCGAGTCCCACATCGGGCTCCTTGCTCGCCAGGGAGCCTGCTTCTCCCTCTGCCTCTGCATGCCACTCTGTCTGCCTGTGCTCACTCGCTCTCTGACAAATAAATAAATAAATAAATAAATAAATAAATAAATAAAAATGTAGAATCTAGCATTTTTCTTCCTCCCTTTCTCCCTCCCAAATGAACCAATCTCTGGGGACTGAGGATCTATGTTTTAAATCTCTTTTGAGGACCTCTTACATGTTGCAAAACTTTGGAACCCATGAGAAACTACCTAATATTCATATGTCAGTGTGGATTCCTTTTCCCATAAGCAAAGGAAAACCCAAAATCTATTGGCTCATATAATTGATAATTCAAAGGGTGTGAGTACTGCTGGATTCAGTGATGAAAGAGCTCAAATAGATCCTCGTTTCTGTCTCTCTCTCAGTTCTCCTTACAATGAACTTGTTATCTGTTCAGTCAGGCTCTTGTCTGGTGGTGACAAGTTAACAGCATCTTCCCCAAAATGAAATTATTCTTATTAAGTAAAGTAGTTTTTTAAAACAATGGATTTAGTCAATTTTGATGTTGTACCTGGCCAGGCTTGAGCCACCAGCCTAGTCTTTGAGGGACAGATAAATTTAACTTCACTGAAGCACATGATAGAGAGGATGGTTGTAATATTAAATATCTCTCTCTCTCTTATACATGTATATATATGTGCACACTCACACACACATACACAAAACAAAGACAGAAACATACAAAGAATGACAAAAAGAGAAACTGCAGGTTCCTAGGATAACAAATGTACGAGGTTCCATGCTAAATTATCTTCCTAGATAAAGGACTGAATGTACATTCCATGCCATATCCTCTTTAGGAGGTCAAAAATGATTTCAGCATTATCTCAGGAATTAGTTTGAGACTGTGAAGCACTGCCAGTGCCCCAATTTTAACTTAGAACCTTTTCTTTTAGAAGAATATAAATTCCTCAGAGTATAAACTATTTAGGGGATTTCACTGAACATTGTACTTAAAAAAAAAAAAAGCTAGGAAAAAAATTGATAACCTGAGAAGAACACAAGAAAAATGGAAAACAGAGATCTAATATACTGGGTAAGAAAAGATGCATCATTATAATAATTTCTTCTTGACAATCTAATTACAATTCCCAAATGTTTTCCCTAATATCAACACAATCCTTTTTTTGAAACTAAAAATTATTTTGCAAATGAACCAAAGAAATAATAGACCATTTTGAGAAAAGAAAACCATGGAATTAGTTTACTTAATCTCAATTGTTCCAGTCACCAGAATATTTTGGTTTCTCTAAACGGCCTCCAAGAGACTTCTGATCAAAATTTCCTTTGTGTTCAAATATTTTGTAGACACTATTCTTTTGAAATGTATGTCTATGTTTTCTCATTTGAAAACTATATATTTTGTCAATTATATTTAAGTATACAAATTACCAACTGTTCCAGGGAGAAATTTCAAGTCTGTCTTTGGAAAACAGGTAAAATATTAAAATAATGGGGTTGATTTATTAAATAGCTCATATATGTTCTCCCATTTTACAATTCTGATTGGTATAAATGAGTTATAATCTATCACTGAAATGGGTTTATTCTCCACAGAGAGGTTTCTGAGGATCTCCTGAAATTTGGGAAGGCTATTAACATAATCCAAGCCACTTTCATTCAAGATACATTTTAACCTACATCCTGAGATTTTTAGCTATGTGTAAGGCCTAAAATTCTGGCCTTAGGGAGTTCAGTTTGGTTGATGACACAAATAAGCAACCAAGCAGTATAATAACTATCATGACAGAGGTACATATAGGGTACCTCTACTGTGTTCTGATAGGGTTGGCAAACTGCTCTCTAAGAGCATTAATATGAACAAAGAAGGAAATCAGAAATTAAGTTATTTTGACAAGGAAAAAAGATACCTAACTCAAAGAAAAGAGCATGTGTAAAGGCCTAAAGGGAAGAGTAACCATGGTTCACTCAGGAAACTATAGGTCCCTCTACATACCTGAAGCCCACAGTTCCTAATATCACCTCTGAGAGGTGTACAGTGGCTAAATTACAAAAAGTCTTGACTACCATGTTGGATTTTCCTGAGACGGAGATAAGAGTGGTGGTGGTGGGGGGGGGGGGGGGGATTGGAGAGAGACACACAAAAAAGACCATAACAACACTCCTAAGCATTCACTATGTACCAGGTATTGTTCTACATGTTATTTAATCCTCACAGCTTTACTATGAGAGAAACTGAGACACAAAAGTTAAATAATAATTGTCTCACGATACTCAGCCTGTAAACATTAAGTTTGATATTAAACCAATTATATACTCCATGAGACTGAAATCATACTGTCCCAATATATTAGGAACTGATTTGTAAAGGATATATTGAGAAGACGGCAAAACCAGAGACAAAAATATTGTAAGAATAGAGGCTGGAGATAATAATTAATTAAATGGAGGGAGTAGCTTGCAGTTACCTCAGAGCAGAATGGATGAATTCTATAAATATAGAAGCAAAGAAATTTGGCAAGAAAATCTGGGAAAGAGAGGATTCTAGAGGACTACCAGCATTATAGTTTCAGCAATGAGGAGGGAGTGTCAATGGGGAATAGGCATGCCATTTACTAAAGGTAAAATTCAAAAAGAGCAATAATGTTTGAGATGGGCAAGTTTATAACTTCAATTTTGGAAATAATGAATTTTCTAAATATTTTATTTATTTGAGATAGAGAGAGAGTGAAAGAGAGAGTGCAGGAATGGCAAAGGGAGAGGGAGAAGCAGGTTCTCCACTAAGCATGGAACCTGATTCAGGGCTTGATCCCAGGATCATGACCTGAGCCCAAGGCAGACACTTAACCAACTGAGCTACCCAGGCACCCCTGACATAATGAATTTAATTCATCTGCGGATATCCAGAAAGTTAGGCTAGCAACATGTTTTTAATGTACTGACTCAACTTCAACTTCTAAGTGATGTCTTATAACACCAAAGAATGAATGAGAATCTTTCTTTCATTTGCTCTTTTCAATACAAGTTGTAACCAAAATCAATCTATTATGACCCATACCTAAATACTCATGCCTGCACTTTTCTCAACTTGGCTTATCACAAAAAGATAGATCTTCTCAGTTCTATTCTTGAAGGAAGCATGAATCATACTCAGCAGGAAAAAAACACAGCATTGGGAGTCTTAAAATGTTCAGTTCCTCATCTCTCCTACATCTGTGGGTCAATTTAGTGACCTGCTCTCCCTTGAAAAACATTTACAAATATAAGACTTCCTCTTAGTTCTTTTAGTTAGAAACTCCAGCTATTTATTTTAAAAGGTTTTGTGGTGGTATTTGCTGTATTTCAAAAACTAGATAACAGTAATATAAAATTTTCTTTTAAAGTTTTGGTTGGTCCTTAAGAAAAAAAAAAAAAGCTTTAAACATAAAACAAAATGATTGCCTTTACGTTAATTTATTTTTAGTTTTGACAAATATTTTAGGTTTATTTGTAACTCCTGGTGGCAGTTATTATTTTCTTGTTATACAACCTGTCCTTATGTAATTCTTTATCAGTGTATTTCTAAAACAAAAATATAATCAACCTTTTCTCTGTAATTTAATAGTCTGATAGTACCACATTGCTATTAAATAAAGTTCAAAATTCTTAAGTATGGCATCAAAGTCCTTTACAAATTGGTCCTCTGTACCTTCCTATTTCTATCTTTAGCTACACTCACAAATATACTACATGTTGCTCCCTCAGATGTACCACACTGTCTTATGCCTTGGCCTTTGCTAAAGTTACTCCCACTGTTGGAATTTGTTTCTCTGGCAACACACACAGATACACACTTACCCCACTGGCATTTCATACACAGCTAACAAAGTCCAATTTAAATGTTAATTGACACTTTCTCTCTGAAGCCTTCCTTGATGCCCTTTAGCAGAATAAATTATCTTCTTATATTCCAATATCACTTTATATATATATACACACATATATATCTTTAATACCCCTTCTTACATTATATTATAACTTAGGTTTTCCCAAACCGGAGTTCCTCTTGTATTCTCAGAGGGTATCTTCGAATTCTTTTTGAAAATAATTTTTCAAAAAAAAGTTTGTTTTTATTTCATTAATGATTTTAAAATATTTATATGTAAAGCATTTCTAGATCATCCAGTTGAGCATTCATAACTAAGAACTATTGGTACTATTTAAATGCTGGAGCTGGCATTTACCTTTTTAATCATGTTGGACATACTGCACTATATTGTCATATGCTAAAGAAAATAGCATAGGATAAGCAATGTAAAAGTGTTTTCTCCCATGTGAAGGCCTAACCAATATTTCTTCATTGTCATACAAAGAAGGGTTCACATAGTTAGAGGAAACAGAAGTAATAGTGTTATTTATCATGTTTGTTTGCCTTATAATTGTCCAAAAGTTAAATACTATTTGTTCAATCAGATTTTACTTATGTACATATTTCATTAACCTTACACAAAATTAATTTATGTCCTATCTTTTTGTTACTTTTCTGTTTAATTTAAATGGACCTTAAATTACTCAAGTTTGAGAAATATTATATATATGTAGATATATGTATCTGTGTGTATGTGTGTGTGTATACTTATATATATATATTTCTTTCCCACTATACTGGAGAAAGTGATATGAATACAAGTCAAAGACCTGTGTTTATCTAAGTATTTCTATATATAACACAATCCTAGGATTAGAGTAAGGGCTCAAAAACATAATACCTAACCATAAAAGAATGTGAAAAGTCAAAGCAATCTTGGAATTAAAAAAGCAAAGCTGGAGGCATCACAATTCTGGAGTTCAAGCTTATTACAAAACTGTAGTCATCAAAAGAGTATGGTACTGGCACGAAAACAGACACACAGATCAATGGATCAGAACAGAGGACCCAGAAATGGACCCTCAACTCTATGGTCAACTAATCTTCAACTAGAAAAGACAGTTTCTTCAACAAATGGTATTGGGAAAACTGGACAGCAACATGCAGAAGAATGAAACTCGTCTACTTTCTTATACCATACACAAAAACAGGTTCAAAATGGATGAAAGAGGGTGCCTAGATGACTCAATTCATTAAGAGTCCACCTTTGGCTCAGGTCATGATCTCAGGGACCTGGGTTGAGTCCCACATTGGGTCCCCTGCTCAGTGGGGAGTTTGCTTCTCTCTTTACCCCTACCCCCCAGTTCATGGTCTCTCTCTCTCTCATTCTCTCTCAAATAAATAAATACAAATAAATAAATAAACACAATCTTTTAAAAAAATGGATGAAAGTCCTAAATGTAAGACCAAAATCCTAGAAAAGAACATAAGCAGCAACCTCTCTGACATTGGCCATAGAAGCTTCTTATTATACACATCACTGGAGGCAAGGGAAACAAAAGCAAAAATGAACTGTTGGGACTTCATGAAAGTTAAAAAAAAAACTTCTGCACAGTGAAGGAAACAATCAACAAAATTAAAAGGCAACCTACAGAATGGGAGAAGATTATTTGCAAATGATATATGTGATAAAGTGTTATTATCCAAAATCTATAAAGAACTTATCAAACTCAACACCCAAAACCAAATAATCCAGTTAAAAAAAAATGGGCGAAAGACATTTTTCCAAAGAAGACATACAGATGGCTAAAAGACACACAAAAAAGATGTTCAAAATACAAATCAAAACTACAATAAGATATCATCTCATACCTGTCAGAATGGCTAAAATTAACAGCACAGGGAACAAAAGATGTTGGTAAGGATGTGGAGAAAGGGGAACCCTCTTACACTGTTGGTGGGAAAGCAAACTGGTGTAGACACTCAGAAAATAGTATGGAGATTCCTTAAAAAGTTAAAAATAGAACTACCTTACAACTCAACAAGTATACTACTAAGGATTTACTCAAAGGATACAAAAATATTGATTCAAAGGGACACTTGCACCCCAATGGTTATAGCAGCCTTATCAACAATAGTCAAATTAAAGAAAAAGCCCAAATGTCTATCAACTGATAAATGGACAAAGATGAAATTGTGTGTGTGTGCACGTGTGCATGTAATATATATATACAAAAAAAAACAAAAAGGAATATTACTTAGCCATCAAAAAGAATGAAATCTTGCCATTTGCAGTGAGCTAGAGTGTATTATAGAGCTCAAGTGACTTGCAAAACAAGTTAGTCAGAGAAAGACAAATACAGTATGACTTCACTCACATAAATTTAAGAAACAAAACAGATGAACATGGGGGTGGAGAGAACAAAACCATAAGAAACTCTTAATTACCGAGAACAAATTGAAAGTAAATGGAAGAGAGGTGGATAGAGGTGGGCCAATTGTGTAATGGTTGTTAAGGAGGGCACTTGTTGCGATGAGCCCTGGGTGTTATATGTAACTGATGAATCACTAAATTACTCTTGAAACAAATATTACACTATATGTTAATTAACTAGAATTTGAATAAAACTTGAAGCAGAACAAAAAAGTGTAAAAACACATAAAATTGACTATCATAACTATTTTTAAGTATGCAGTTCAGTAGTGTTAAGTATACTCACATGTTTGTGCAATAGATATTCCTAACTACTTCTGGCAATGCTGAAGGTCTATACCAATTAAATAACTCCCCATTTCCTAGCTCCTAGGAACCATCCTTTTACTTTGTCCCTATGGATTTGAGTACTTTCAATAACTCATATACATGGAATTATAGAATATCTGTCCCTTTGTACTGGCTTATTTCACTTAGTAAAACATCCTCAAGGTTCAACGACATTGTAACATAAGGCAGGATTTCTTTCTTTTCTTTGGTAAGGCTGAATAATACTCCATTGTATGTATATACTACATTCTATTTATCCATTTATCCATTACTAGACCTTTGGGTTGCTTCCAACTCTTCCTATTTTGAATATTAGTGCTATGAACATAACTGTGCAAATATCTCTTCAAGATCCAGCTTTCAGTTCTAAATATATACATTTTATGATAAGAGTTAAGTAGATAACATCATTCCCTGAGGGCCAAGAGAGCCACTTTTAGCATTCCTTAGATCTTCAAGTTGCTTTTATTTCTGGAGGCACTTTTCTGATATCATATTGAAAATATTCACTCGCATGTGTGTTTGACATTAAAATGATTTTAATGTGGTGAACGGTTATTGTTTATAACTTTTAGAAATTATTTGGTTATATGTCACTGACTTAATTTATGATTGGCAGTGATTCTTCAACAGTAATTGTGCACACCAGGAATTTTTATAAAGCAAGGCTATCTAACCTGCAAACTGTTTTTATGTTAGGAAATTTTGATGATATTAAACTTAACAACTAATGGAATTGATATGCTATGTCATGAACACTGAATAAAGCATGCATTGACCTCAAATTCAGTTTTCTTCTTCTTCAGATTTAAGACATATATTTTTTTTTTCATGTCTCAAGCATTTTTTTTTAAGTCCCTCAGTAAGATCACAGATCCTAAGCACCCAGTATTTAATGGATAAAACACACCTGAAGATCAAATATTCCATCTTTAAAACTACATAAAAATTAAGCTTTAAAGTTATAATATGGTCTTTAAGAAAATAAATCAAATTAGATATGCCTTTTCTGAGTGTTGTATATCTAAAGTGTTACCTTGAGGAAAAGAAATATTTTAAAGTTAAAATATGTGCTGCGGTCAGAAAATGACTAAACTTTTTTTTTTTAATTTTTAATAAATTGAAACCATTCATCAAGTTAGGAGAATCAGAGTACAGAAAAGATGACATGGGTGGCTCTATGGGTCTAAAAACTTGATAAAAGCCATTCCAATTTGGACTAGTTTCACAGACATTTGTATGCCAAGATTTCAAAAGGATTCCTCTTGCCCTGAATTTATTTACCCTCCAAACCCCAAATTTCACAACTTATCTTTAGCAAGAGGGGAGGACATCTTTATTTCAAAACAAGAGAAAAACAGAAATATTGCTGTATGAAATTTCAATTAAATATATGTCTTCAGAAGGCATTTAACTTTTGAAACATCCTCACTCATGTAGATATTTGTTTAATGTGTCAGGAAAACATGACCTGACCTTCATACCCTAAAAAATGGTTGTCCAGTAATTAGTGCTAAAACTGCTACTTGTAACTGTTTTCAATAGATAACTGTGAGGCTTTTATGTAAACTAAACTCACTTTCAGTGGGAGTCCTTTAAAAACATATAGCAAGCAATCACACCGAAATATTAATTGGCACTCAAACACTTGATGCCACAAGACACTCCAATTATCTCTCACTGTTTAAGCCAGAAGACTTTTCCAGGCTTAAAACTAGTCTCTGAAGAGATTTAATTCAATATTACTTCCCCAAAAGCAGCGAGCATGTTCTTTTTTCGACCTTCAGGTCAATGAGAGTGACCCAACTGAGACCCAATCAAATCTGAATATGTACCCCCCTAAAGAACTATTCACAAGGTTAATTGTATCTTGCTTCTATTTGCTGAATAAGGAATCAATTAAAGAGAAAAGCAAAAGAAGCCATAAATGGCTATCCAAACTATATAGAAGTGAGCCATATAGAGAAACTGGCTGCCTTTTGCTTCTAGTCTTCATAGATCTTTGCACAGAAGGACATAAAACAATGGCAGGGCATTCTTGTGCTTCCTATCCCCATTGTAATTAATATCTAGTTTATTCTTGCATCAAATTATGTTATTTGAGAATTCACAGAGGCCAAAACAGATACCTAAAACAATTTTATTATTGGTCATATGGCAAAATTTGTTGGGGTTTAAATGCTATCATGGTGAGTCAATTCACTACTTTGTAGGGAGATATAATAATAATGAGTTTAGTTTTAACAACCTGGTATGGGGGTGGGAAGAGAAGGTTTAAGTGAAAGTTACTAGTATGTATTAATTTTCAAGGTTTATGTATGGGTAATGAAAAAATACCTATCAAAACAGCACAATTTATAAAGAAAGAGAAGAAAAAAAACGTTTTCTATAGGAAATACATAAAGGGCTGGAGCACCTCAGTCCTTAATATTATGCTCAATTATAGAATATAATACAAATAGAGGGAAAATATTCTTTAAGCCTTAAAATAATGACAATAAACATTTGAAGGTTTACTACGGCCAAACATTATCCTAAGAGTTTTATAAGCAACTTTTCATTTCTCACCACAATCCCTGAGGCTCAGAGAACTTAACTCCTTACTCAGGGTCACAGAGCAAGGAAACTGAATGAGTCTGAATCTGAAATATTCCAGCCAGTTCTTCATATTTAATTTAGCTGTACATTCTATCCATCTATTATCCATGACAAGACATGCAGACAAAACAACAATTCAGTATAAAAACAATGAGCATGAAAGCTTCTAATAAAGTGATAGCTCGTGTGTAACAGGCAATTATTGAGGTTTCAGTTGAAGATGAGAACTGAGACTTTAGAAACAGAGGCAACGTAAACCAGAGCCAACTGTTAAGGCTTTAGTCAACTGAAGGCCTCTAAGAGTTTGAAATTAGAGCCAAGTTTCTCAGTGCAGTTGATGTGTGTTGATTACCCAGAGTTTCCAGTATTAGCAGTTCCTTGGCTTACTCTGGACAAAGCAAACGTGACATTTCACCAAGATGCCTGGGAAGAGATGAGATTGGAGACTTTTGGCATAAATCTTGGTTTCCTGCATATGGCTATAGTAATGAAGTGTGGTTCTGATTTTCATGTGTAAAATGTAGCAATAATGTCATTTTAGGGTCAGAAATTGTGTTCACTCTGAGGGCCTTCCTTCACCTCTCTACCAGTCCATCCATCCTTCCTTTAGTTGATCCTTTATGAGGTTGAGCTATTGAGGCCCTAAACTTGAGTGAAACTTGTGTACGTGTGTCA